>CM056741.1:35250583-35275583 GCA_029851415.1 Eretmocerus hayati | reverse complement strand
GATATTGCTGGCGAGGACAGCGATTATGCGAACAATCGTAAGAGCCGCAAATCTTCGTCCAGGAAATCGGGGAGCCACGCTTCAGCTGCCCCGGTGGTGGCCGCTTCAAACCAAGGGCAACAAGAACCTTCCACAGGAATGCCTACGATAGAGGAGGTCTGCACAACCTTTGGCCTTACAGACGTCGCAATCGAATACAGTGATAGCGATTTCCAGACCCTCACAACCTACAAGCTGTTCCAGCAGTATGTCAGGCCACTTTTGGCTAAAGAAAATCCCAAGGTACTGCTTTTAAGAACATACACGGTTATTCTGTCTCGTCTACGCAAGTATCAGCCTCTGATTCAAGCCATTCAAAGTCCATTACTATTTTGAGTTAATGTTCAATTTGTTCATTACTTCAATTGTATCGTTCAGTGATGAGTTTTTCCGGTCTCGATCCTTTTGAGATTTTTTCAACGAACTTGAACCATTAGTATCAATAAAAAAGAGTCTTAGAGCCACGGAAATATCACCGAATAATTCCAATCTATTCAGTGGGAAAATTCACAACATCATCTTTCAAATTCATTTTCTATTTTCGTTTCTGCAACAGGTACCAATGTCAAAATTGATGATGTTGGTCGCCGCTAAATGGAGGGACTTCTCCGAAATAAACCCACACACGCAGCCTGAAGTCGACATGTCATCTCAATCCGTTGACGAAGACAATAGAAATTCTAGATCAAATAGGAGTGCTGTAGCGCAGGATGATGAGGAAGATGAGGAAGACGAGGATAGCGATCGCAAAAAGAAATCGCGAAGCTCGAGAGCCAAGAAAGGCAAGAAGGCCTCTAAGGTTCCTACCCTCAAGATCAAATTAGGCAAGCGGAAACGAGGAAGCTCGGTGAGATTATTTATCTACTCATTCAATTATTTTGTGTAGAAAGAATGCTTCACTGTCATTTAAGGATCGCGTATATGAAAGAATGGTGACCTTCCGAATAAGTAACGAGCTTCGCGAGCGAAGATCGCTTTTATTTATCCGAATTTTTCGTTATTGTCCATGAAAATTGAGTCTAGTGTCGTTCCAATTAGCAAAAATTAGTTCCTATCCTGCCCATTATCGCGCATACCTCACTCCGGTTCTCCGAATCAGCAAAGAAAACCATCCAAATGTATATTTCATGTTTGAGACTCAATAATTCATACCGTGACTGATGTCAACAGGATGAAGAGGTTGAAGGGAGCAATGTAGGTTCAGACAGAGATTCTGACATGGAATTTGAGCAAATGTTAGCTGATGCAGAAGATGCGCCACCCACCGAAAATGACTCGAAAGCAGATGAATCTAATGTCGAAGCATCCGCAGATCCTCCCGTCCGCAAGAAGGCCAAGACCAAAATTGGAAATAAGTCTAAAAAGAAGAGGAAGTCGAAGACTGCGTCCAAGTTTCCCGATGGAGAGGTAAATGAATTTGACCTTTGATCCTTCGATACACTAGCCATTTAGAAATATTTCAATACATATTCACATTTATTTTGAATATGAATTAGGTGAATATTGATATATTTTTGCTAGATCTCAGTACGAATATCGACCGATGATTCATTTTTTCGTCATGATTCCAGACTGATCATCAAGACTATTGTGAAGTGTGCCAACAAGGTGGTGAAATTATTCTGTGTGATACCTGTCCTCGAGCTTATCATTTGGTTTGTTTAGAGCCTGAGTTGGAAGAAACACCAGAAGGCAAATGGAGTTGTCCGCATTGTGAGAACGAAGGTGCGTTGCCCTCCAGTACTCTGACTTTTTATTCAAGTCCCATGAATATTTATTAAAGCGATGAACTAATTTTGTCTCATTCCAAACATAGGCGCCGCAGAAGATGATGACGAACATATGGAGTTTTGCAGAGTGTGCAAGGACGGTGGTGAATTGCTCTGTTGCGATAGTTGCACAAGTGCTTACCACACTCACTGTCTCAATCCACCACTGACCGAAATCCCTGACGGTGATTGGAGGTGCCCTCGTTGCGGTTGTCCGCCAATTTTCGGAAAGGTCGCCAAGATTCTCACTTGGCGATGGAAGAATGTCGAAAAAGGATCAGACGAGCCATCAACGAGTAAAGGTTCATCTAAGCCTCACCGAGTGCGCGAATTCTTTGTCAAATGGGTCGATGCTTCGTACTGGAAGTGTGATTGGATATCGGAGCTCCAACTCGATGTATTTCATCCGCTCATGTATAGAAACTATTCGCGCAAGTACGATATGGACGAACCTCCTAAACTCGAGGAACCACTCGACGAGAGTGACAGCCGTGTGAAACGGCTCAAGGACCAAGACAAAAATCACGAACAGACTCGGGACGAGCACAATCTTGAAGAACGTTTCTATCGGTATGGAATCAGGCCAGAGTGGCTCGTCGTCCACAGAGTTATTAATCATCGTCTCCAGCGTGATGGTCGAGCCATGTATTTGGTCAAATGGCGAGAACTCGGCTATGATATGGCAACGTGGGAGGATGAAAACTCCGACATTCCTGGCCTCAAGCAAGCCATCGAGTATTACTCGGACTTGAGATCGGCAAACTCTGTCGATACACCCACAAGAAAAGGTAAGAAAGGCAAAAATAAGAAATCAAAAACGAAGGAACTCATGGAAGACGAAGAAAGAATACCTAGAAGGTACACTCCGCCACCTGAGAAACCTACGACTGATCTCAAGAAAAAGTACGAGAGGCAACCAGAGTTCCTCGACGTTACTGGAATGCAGCTTCATCCTTATCAGTTGGAGGTAACTATCTAAACATAAACCATGTAACAAACCCAGCAGATGATCTTGGCTCGAATTAACGCTTGACAATTCTTGCAGGGTTTGAACTGGCTGCGTTATTCATGGGGTCAAGGTATTGATACCATTCTTGCTGACGAGATGGGTCTTGGAAAGACCATTCAAACGATCACATTTTTGTACTCTCTGTATAAAGAGGGCCATTGTAAAGGTCCATTTTTGGTATCGGTACCTCTTTCAACCATCATCAATTGGGAAAGAGAATTCGAAACTTGGGCGCCAGATTTTTACTGTGTTACGTATGTCGGTAAGTCAACAATTTGAATGATCTCAAGTTTGTCTTAATACGCTTTGATTCGTGTCGTTCATTACTTTTACTTCACCCCCAGGTGACAAGGACAGTCGTACTGTAATTCGCGAAAATGAGCTCTCATTTGAAGAGGGAGCTGTGCGAGGTGGTCGTGCGTCCAAGATTCGTGGTTCATCAATCAAATTCAATGTGCTACTGACAAGTTACGAGTTGATATCGATTGACTCAGCATGTTTAGGATCAATTGATTGGGCTGTTCTTGTCGTTGACGAAGCCCATAGGCTAAAATCCAACCAATCCAAATTCTTTAGATTGTTGGCTTCTTACAACATTGCTTACAAACTTCTTTTGACGGGTACACCACTTCAGAACAATCTCGAAGAGTTATTCCATCTGTTGAACTTTTTGTGCCGTGACAAATTCAACGATTTGTCAGCTTTCCAAAATGAATTCGCTGACATTTCGAAAGAAGATCAAGTCAAGAAGCTTCACGAGATGTTGGGACCACATATGTTGCGTCGTCTGAAGGCTGACGTTTTGAAGGTATGTCCGATACGATATTTGTCTTTGATGACTTGATAGCGAGGAATTTTCAGTAAATATTTGATTCCAATTCCAGAATATGCCAAGTAAATCTGAGTTCATCGTGCGAGTAGAATTGTCACCAATGCAGAAGAAATACTACAAATACATTTTGACTCGAAACTTCGAAGCTCTGAATCCTAAGGGTGGTGGCCAGCAAGTTTCCTTGCTCAACATCATGATGGATTTGAAGAAATGTTGTAATCATCCGTACTTGTTCCCGGCTGCATCACAGGAGGCTCCAACTGGTCCTAACGGCAATTACGAGCTTTCGGCTCTTATCAAAGCTGCGGGAAAGCTCTCCCTACTGAGTAAAATGTTGAAGAAATTGCGCGACGATGGACACAGAGTGTTGATTTTCTCGCAAATGACAAAAATGTTGGATCTTCTGGAAGATTATCTTGAGGGAGAGGGCTACAAATATGAAAGAATAGACGGTAATATCACGGGTACTCAGAGGCAAGAAGCCATTGACAGATTCAATGCTCCAGGAGCTCAACAATTTGTATTTTTACTCTCCACCAGAGCCGGTGGTCTAGGTATGGATCAATTATGACTTGAAAGATATATGTCTATATCAATCTTGGTTACTCACTGAAGTGTCATACTGTTTTTAGGTATCAATTTGGCGACAGCCGACACTGTGATAATCTACGACTCTGACTGGAATCCACACAACGATATCCAAGCTTTCTCTCGTGCTCATCGTATTGGTCAGGCCAACAAAGTTATGATCTACCGTTTCGTCACACGTAATTCGGTTGAAGAAAGAGTCACTCAGGTAGCCAAGCGTAAGATGATGTTGACTCATTTGGTCGTACGACCTGGTATGGGTGGTAAGGGTGCCAATTTCAGCAAGCAAGAGCTCGACGATATTTTGCGTTTTGGTACTGAAGAACTCTTCAAAGAAGAGGAAGGTAAGGAAGACGAAGCTATCCACTACGACGACAAAGCGGTTGCTGAATTGCTGGACAGAAGTAAGGAGGGCCTCGAACAGAAAGAAAGTTGGGCCAACGAGTACCTCAGCTCCTTCAAGGTCGCATCTTACGCCACCAGAGATGGAGAAGCTGAAGAGGAAGCAGACACCGAAATCATCAAACAAGAGGCTGAGAACACCGATCCCGCTTACTGGATCAAGCTCCTCCGACATCACTATGAACAGCAGCAGGAAGATATAGCGAGAACCCTGGGCAAAGGCAAGCGCGTCAGGAAGCAGGTAAGCAGATATGTGCGTTTAACACATCATATTATCTACTATTTTATATAGATTTAAGAATTTTCATGAGTTTTAGTTGATGCATGTTTTGCACGAGAAATGAATTCATATCGCACGTAGATGCCACATTTAATTTGGCACTGTTTACATCACCAGCAGTCTTGATGTTTACGTGAAAAATCACTCTGGTAAAACGTAAACACCTGTCAAGTAATTTTACCTTTCGTTTGTTTTCACTAACAAATCTCATGTAGGCACCATAACTCGATAGTTCCGAATTTGAGGTCCAAATAGAATACGTAATTTTTGATGAGTAAGCTATGTACTAACGATGTGTGAAGCCCTATATATTCATCCTCATTGAAAGTACTTAGTTTATTGCTAAGCTTAATTTATAGTTTCATGCCAAAGGTTACTCAGTAGTGAGGTATGCTTGTATAGAAGGAAACATTCCAGACGAAGGTAACAAATTTTAGTTTCTCAAAAATTGGAATTCCAAAATTTTGGAAGTACAGTAACAACGAGCACTTCCTTGAAATGCAATTCACAGTATTTTCTTCGTATGTATACATATTAGTATTTTCAAATGATGATCATCCACGATTCGAAACATTGAACAGATTCGACCAACAATCCAAGATTAGGGAAAGGAAAGTCATCTATGATTCAAACACATTGGCTCTTCAAAAGTAAACCTATAAACCTCTTAATCATTAATTTACAATTCTTATACACATCCGACCCTGATTGAGTCAAATTTGACTTTGATTCTCAAGTAAGTCATATTCACTCGAATAAGCCTTAGAGAATTGAAACAACCCTGGTTGTTGTAAATGGTCTGTCTTCGAGATTCATCATTTGCATCGTACTTGTTACGTTTATCTTGTTTGATCGAGATGAAATCAACCTGCCAGGTATATGCAACAATTCAATCAGCATTGCGTATGTTGAATTCACTTTTCCCGTTGCAAAAGATGTATACATTACCAAAACTATTCTTGATTCAGGGTCCGAATTTATAGTCGAAGTCTTTCAAATTACAAATTCAAAAACCACACGTTTTTTTATTCTTGTCGACCATCCTTACGACATTTGACAATACATTCGGACCTAACTTCATAACTGATATTTTATTTCAGAACAAAAGTTTATGCATGTCTTCATTTTTATTCCATTTATTTAGGTCAACTACAACGATGGCGGTGTGACCACCGAACAAAACACCCGGGACGATCAGCCATGGCAAGACAACATGTCAGACTACAACAGTGACTTCAGTGCGCCGAGTGAAGACGACAAGGAGGACGACGACTTTGATGAGAAAGGTGACGGCGATCTGCTTTCGAGACGCAGCAAGCGAAGGCTTGAACGTCGCGATGAGAAAGACAGACCATTGCCTCCTCTTTTGGCTCGTGTCAACGGCAACATCGAGGTGCTTGGTTTCAACGCTCGACAACGCAAAGCCTTCCTCAACGCTATCATGCGCTACGGAATGCCTCCGCAGGACGCCTTCAACTCTCAGTGGCTTGTTCGCGATTTACGAGGTATCCTGTCTTTAGCCTTATCCAATGTCCTATTGTGTATATCGTGACCCCGGTATCCCGAGCGTGATGCACGATTTTCATTAGTCGAGCCGTTATACCTCTGTGTAATGCTAGTATGACGAACGATGCTTGCAACGGGGTGGACACGCCAGAACGCTTCTGGAATGTCGCTTTGGAGGCCGGTCTATTGTATCACGTCCGTGATATTTCCACCGATCATGCCTGAACCCTGCTTCGCTGCAATCATCAATTCTCGACTTCGAGTAATTTGAATGAGCCTAGCTGTACTCTGAGGATGAATCTTGGAATCTCATCATCATTTATGTCATTATTATTAAATTTCATGATAATGATGGTACCGACATTTGGCGGCAATAATCATAAGCGCCTTTAGTATTACTAGATCGTCAATCGAATATTTCAATTGATCATGATAGTGGATTCCAATTGATCTCAATTTTTTTTCGATTGGCATCAATGTTTCCCCTATTGTCAGATATGTTTTCATTTCGCAATTTTTGAAAGTCGACGTGATGTATCTTAGTTTTTAAAATTAGAATTGAACAGTCACAGGAATTTTCATCAGTAGTCCCGAGTCTCGCATTCTCATACAAACATCAGTCTTTGACTCGTCTCTCCACAAACTGACTTCTTTTTTTAACCCAGGAATAATGTGCCTCGTAGATGATATTATTAATTTGTGAATTTCAGGCAAATCGGAGAAGAATTTCAAAGCATACGTCTCGCTGTTCATGCGTCACTTGTGCGAGCCCGGTGCCGATAACGCAGAGAGCTTTGCCGACGGCGTTCCTCGCGAGGGTCTTAGCCGTCAACACGTACTCACTCGTATCGGCGTCATGTCATTGATTCGCAAGAAGGTACAAGAGTTTGAACACATTAACGGCTACTACTCTATGCCGGAGATGATCCGTAAACCAGTGGAACCAGTAAAGCCTGCGGAAGGTAGCGCAGCCCCTGCCGCCACCCCAGCTCAACCATCAGCTAGCGCTGGAGCCAGCGACGGAGCCGCTTCAGCGAGCAGCAACACTCCATCTACCTCCAATGCCGCGAGTCCAAGTCCCGCAGCTGGAGCAACTCCTGCGCCGGCCACACCTGCTTCTGGTACCGAAACTCCTGCTAAGGATGAGGCAGCCAAGGACAAGGATGTAGACGAGTCCAAGGAGAAGACCACCGAGGACAAAGAGAAATCTGGTGAAGACGCTGCCGTGAAAGATGAGGTCAAGAAAGAAGAGAAAGCTGCTGATGAAGCCATGGAAGTGGATGAGAAGGATACTAAGGAAGTCAAGGAAGAGGTCAAGACCGAAGACAAAGAGGCCGATGGCGAAGCTGTCAAGACTGAAGAATCGGACAAGCAAGCTGAAAAGACTGAAAAAGTCGAGCCAAAGGATGAGAAATCCGAAAAGGATGAAAAATCTGCAGCCGTGACGGAAAACGCTGAGACCAAGCCTAAGGCTGAGACTGAGGAAGACGTCGTGATCGTCAAAGATGACGAGGAGGAGTCCGCCGCAGACAAGAAAGACGGCAAAGACAAGGACGCCAAGGATGCAAAGGATCAGAAGGAGAATGCCACAGCTGAGGATGGTACCAAACCTAAGCGCAAGTTCATGTTCAATATCGCTGATGGTGGATTCACCGAACTCCACACCCTCTGGCTTAACGAAGAGAAGGCTGCGGTACCAGGACGCGAGTACGAGATCTGGCATAGGCGGCACGATTATTGGCTCCTTGCCGGCATCGTCACCCATGGTTACGGACGCTGGCAAGATATCCAGAATGATATCAGGTTCGCTATTATCAACGAGCCGTTCAAGATGGATGTCGGCAAAGGCAACTTCCTCGAAATCAAAAACAAGTTCCTTGCAAGGCGTTTTAAGCTTCTCGAGCAGGCTCTTGTGATTGAGGAACAGCTCCGACGAGCAGCGTACCTCAATCTTACTCAGGATCCCAACCATCCAGCTATGAGCTTGAACGCGAGGTTTGCAGAGGTCGAGTGTCTCGCTGAGTCACACCAGCATCTCAGCAAGGAGAGCCTCGCTGGCAATAAGCCCGCCAATGCAGTACTGCATAAAGTAAGCTTGAACTTGATTATCTATTACTCACGTACGTAATTATCTTACATGGAACTCGAATTGAATGTTGTATGATTTTCTTTCAGGTGCTTAATCAATTGGAGGAACTTCTATCTGACATGAAGTCAGATGTGAGTCGGTTACCAGCAACCCTGGCCCGCATTCCACCAGTTGCTCAGAGATTACAAATGTCTGAGCGATCGATTTTGAGCCGATTAGCTGCCACTACACCTGGAAGTAATAATGCTCAGAGTGGACAGGCAGCACTTTTGGCTCAGCAATTCCCTCAGGGATTCACAGGAGGTCAGATACCAGCCACATTCGCGGGTGCTGCAAACTTTGGTAACTTCAGGCCACAATATTCAGTACCTGGACAGCCAACACAAGGTTTTGCAGGTTTGTACACAGTTTATCTCGCGCTCTTCTATGATGGAATATCAATGCGAACGTCAGTTTGACGAATATCTTTTTTTTTGCAGCTTGAACAACTTGTAGAGGAACGTATGGGCAATTTATTGGGATGCAGACAGTCTGAAAGCGCCTGGAACATCTTCATGGACCGTCTCAGAGAGGATCAATCGCTAGTGGCGCTGTGTAATTTTATTTTTCGTAAATCACACAATTTCTAGCTGAATTCTCACTATAGATAAGTATCTATTAAGGTTATGCGATAAACGTTAATGATAGTAGTAATGTCTGAAAACGAAAAAAAAAAATGAAGTGAATGACCACGTTTTTTCTGTATTTATTATGTGTATACATTTATTGCATTGATGAAGATCACTTTTGTATTGTCTGAAAATGGATATGGAACTGAGCATTTGTCACCCTTTCGGTTAATGATGATTGGAAAGTTGCACTTGCGTCTCGTAAATAATAAGTAAACATTACTTAAATTTATGTAAGCAAAAATTGTATTTTTATTTGAAGACCAAGATAAACTTTGTTCGAGAAATTCAATGTCCGTGTTAAAATTTATTTATCGCCTATTACCAGCACCTGATCACACCAATGTAATTCCGATAAAAAAAATATCTTTTGTGACTTGTGTCGTCCGCGTCTAGCTTGGGGGGGGGGGGGGGATCTAGTTCTAGGCAGGCCCAGCTAGCATGTCGATGTACAAAAAACGTCTAAAGGACGTCAGCCACTGGACATCGGACGTCCTGCTGAACGTCCGATTTTACGTCCTGGAGACATTCTTAGGACGGCCTACTTCCAATTTTTATGCGTTTTTACACGTCCTCGGGACGTTCAAGAGGACGTCCAAATAACGTCCAAAGGGACATCCTGAGGTCATCCGACGGACGTCATGAGGACATCCAGAACTCGGACTATAAAATACATGAAAAATGGCAAAAAATTTCATTTTTAATTCCAATTACACGTTGAACTGCATTTTTTGGGTCTTTTCTATTGAGTTGATATACATATTTATATTTTCAAGACGTATTTGATAAGGTAATGCTGAAAAAATTTTACAATGTTGAGACTGCCGACGCTGGGATTTGAACCTGGTACCTTCGGGTTATGAGACTGCGATCTTGTCCACTCGACCAGAAGCACGTGCTACGCGGGGTGGTTTGATATGCCTACCTGACCCTCGACCATGGAGAGATATAAGTTCTAACTATAGTTCGGTCTTATATTTGTTGAAAATATGAACAAGTATGATCATTTGAGAAAAATGAGCTGTGATTTGGCTATGCAATAAATAATGCACCAGGATGAGCGTGCATCATTGCACGGACTTTGCATTCCAAGATTCAAAAGTAAATTGATGGATAATAACGACAGTTATGAAAAGAGGCTGTCTTTCAAAAATCAAAATTCGTGTGAGCAAAAAATTAGAAACCGATTTCTCCCATTAACATTTATTGTAAATTTTTCGTGTGTTAAACGGTTGTTGTCAACCAACAGACTGGTATCAACCAGGGCGGATTTCGCAATTTAGCATTTTGTGTTATATTGATTTATCGTAAATTACGTGCATATTACTCTCGTCAATTTGAAAATTATTCAAGATTAATGTTTCAATCAAATGGCCATCAGTAAATGATCAGGAATTATAATAATCACAAAAGATCAGGACTATCGGGGTCGTAATTCATATTCTATATTCCATCGCAGAATTATTCTGGAAAAATATTCATGTGGAAGCAAAACACGCGTCTTCGAAACGAGATCAATGTTTCGTTCAAGTGTTCGCGACAAGAAGTATTAGAAAGATATAACAATATTCATTATTATTCCATATGTTTGCGGGACAAAATAATTTCAAAATGTCCACTGAAAGACGTAGAAAAAACGTCCTACAGACTTGAGAATGAGACGCTTTTGAAACGTCAGTAACGCAATGTCCAAAGAACGTCAGTATTATGTCTTTGATAAGACATCGAACCAATGACTGAAACCGTACGTTCAAAAGACGTCTAAAAGACGACATACTCTTGTCGTCTGTGAGACATTCTATAAATGTCAGCTGCAGTAACGACGGGAGGACGTGTTTCAGAGGTTTTTATTTGGACGTCTCATGTGGTACATCTTTTTGGTGGTGTTCCGGACATCCATTTTGAGGTTATGAAATTTATGTCCGACGAAGAACATCATTTGGACATCCCTCTTGAAACATGAAAGAGGGGACGTCCAAAAGTCGTCCTTTGGTCAACTTTTTGAACGTCTCAAAAACGTTCTGACGCCGCACATAAAAATGACGTCCTCAGAACGTCCGATGTCCGGTAAATGCTAGCTGGGGGTGTCGCGATCAGCTGTAGTAAGTAACTGTAGTTACCGAGATACTCGCGAACTCTTTTCGATGTTTGAGGTTAGGTATGAGCTTCATCTTTGATCTTTTTAAAAATGTATTCTTTAGAATGTTAGAATTGATATGGTTTAGCAAACGAAAAATCTCAAATTCTCTGAGTATTTACATTAAAACAAACACTGGAAATACATTGGCTGTCGACTTAGATCCAAAATGGGACATTCGAAATGTAAAAGAAATAGTAGCACCAAAGATGGGTATTTCTCCAGACGACATAAAAATAATATTTGCCGGAAAAGAACTTCACAACTCCACAATCATAGAGGTAATGATTTTACAGACCTAGAATGGTGCACATGTTGATTACAATCATTGATCATTTCCATTGGAATCAAATTCCTTGATGTAGGAGTGCGATTTAGGACAACAAAGTATTTTACATGCAGTTCGTACACCGCAGAGAATGGATAGGAAAAAAATGGCCTCTAGTCCAATTAGAGAATCTATTTCAGAATCTGATCTAGATGATAGTGGAGGTAGTAAACCTATGAACGAAACACTTACTGATTTATCACTAGAAGAAACAAATGAAGATGAGCCCAAAGTGGTGGTGAGTAGAGATTCAAGGTATTGTTGTATTGCAGTACATCTCAATTACTATGACAGTTACTTAATTTTTAGCAGGATGGACAAAGTAAGAAAGCCCATTTCTATGTGTACTGTTCGCATCCATGTAAGTCTGTTGAAGCTGGGAAGCTAAGGGTTCGATGCTCAGAATGTGGTAGTGGGGCTGTGACAGTCGATAGAGATCCTCAATCCTGGCCTGACGTTTTGTTACCTAAAAGGATTACTGTTCACTGTGAGAATCAATTCTGCCCAACGCTGGTTGCTACTGATGGGGAAACAGAATCACAGATTCAATATGCCCAATTTTTTTTCAAATGTGCAAATCATACAAGTTTAGGAGAGAGGGATGAAGCTGTGCCATTATATCTAATCAAACCTAATCTCGCCCAAATTCCGTGTTTAGCTTGCACAGATATTAGGTACCTATAAGGATTTTTATCATTTATTCATTTAACTTTTTGTATATTCATCATTGAGAAAATGACGTCTCTTTCTCATACAACTTGAAGAATTTAAAGAGTTTGTTGATAGATTTGAGACATTTCATAAGATTCAGACGAGGTGTAATTGTCCTGTAGAGAAATTATTTTAAGGAAAAGTATCGACCTACATTTCTGAGCTTTTTAAAATAAAATCGATTTTTCTAGGGACACAGTATTAGTTTTTCCATGTGAAGCAGGTCATGTTACTTGTCTAGAGTGTTTCCGAAATTATTGCTTAGTGCGACTACAAGAGCGACAATTTGTTTTCGATAATGAAACGCAATATTACACTCTCGCATGCCCAGCAGGATGTCCGAATTCATTTATCCGTGAAATACATCATTTTCGCCTGCTGCCATCTACTCAGGTAGGCAAGATCTACCATTTAAAATCAGAGCATAATTGACATTTCTGAATATGTGTCATCAAGCATGATTTTCATTGTTCAGTATGATCGTTATCAGCGATTTGGGACGGAAGAATACGTCATTAGAGCTGGGGGATTACTCTGTCCCCAGCCTGACTGTGGAATGGGGATCATTCCTCCTACTATAGAAATTGGAATGAGCGAGGAAGAGTGCAGGAAGATTCAGTGCATTGGTGGTTGTGAGGTACGTTACTTTCTTATTCTGAATAATTTGATTCCTCAATGCTGACTAAATATAAAATAAAAGATGATTAGGGCTCTCAACATTATTAAAGCAATATTCCCTATGATTTGCTTGAGTATATTTCGTTGATTATCCATAGAGCCGATTCAGTTTGATTTTTCAAACCAAAAATATGCCTAATTCAAAAGAAGAATATTACTTGGGAAAAATTTGTCGCAAGAATCGATAAGTATTTGAAGTATTTCTCGACTATACACATTTTTCCGTTAAGAAAATTGAGCGTTTAATAAAGTGCGATCGGTTCGTAATATCTGTGGATCATCAGCCCATGCAAAGTTGATTTATCAATCCCTATTCTTGTATCGGAAAATCTGAGACCGGTCGGGTATTGGAAGATGGAGAAGATAGATGATTTTTTTCTTCACTGATAGATTGCCGTGATCAATTTGACTTTCAAATTTGAATCCGAGAATACACGAGTCAAAGGCAACACAGAAATTTGCAGTCTATATACAGTAGAACCTCTCTTAGCGGCCACCTCCCTTAGCGGCCGAAAATTCAAGGTCCCGGCAGAATTGTATTGAGTCTTACGGACGTAAAACCTCCCAATAGCAGCCCCTCTGTATAGTGGCCACCTCTTCTAACGGCCAGATTTTCTCAGTCCCGAGAGTACCTTTCATATGTAAATTGAGCCTCCGAAAAGCGGCCATCATATTTCAATGGTATTTCCAATATTCCTGTTGTTTTGTTACTATACTATTTATATCAATTCCATATGACGATAGAGGTTCTGATGAGGATTGTAACATGTAAAGACATTCTGCATATTGTCCCAATCAGAGAGTGATAAAGATGAGAATGGAGATGTAGCAGAGGAGGATCAAAAACCAAAACCAACCTCGGAAGATGGTCTGAGTGAGGCTCTGAGCCATATGAATGAATAGGAAGAGTTTTATGTGAACCGCAATCATCTCGATGGATGGACATCGATATGTGATTTGTAATTGAAATTGGGTGATGATTTGATGAAAAGGACTCAAATACAAACCTTAATCTCGAATTTTTTCATGACAAATAGCGTTCAAAGTTTCTAATAGATAGATAACGAATTTATACTTCATTCATGATTGCATATGACATCGGATACAGTAGTATATTCGATATTTCTCTATTTTTCTGAGGCTTTGTAACTTGCTTTGATTCGATGGAATCATCTCACTGATTATTGTTTACTTCAGATATTGAGCTGATATGAAAAGTATTGACTTTTAGGAACGAGTCTTTTCCCTGTCGGAACTATCGAAACCTCCCAAAAACGGCCACCTCCCTTAACGGCCAATTTTTCCCGGTCCCGCAGGGTGGCCGCTAAGAGAGGTTTTACTGTATTTGCAAGTTTTAACAATATGTTTACAGTATGTCGATTACTTGCATCCCGTAGCTCGTGAAAGTAAGTAATACTAACCCAAAATTAGCTACGAGACTAATAGCAAAATTTACAACTACTTACCCGTCGCACGCACACTATATTGAAAAAAAAGGATTTGCTTTTTCGAGTTTAATTTTCCGATGGTTATTCGCAACACAAAATAGAGAGTACCGAACAGTTTAGGAGCTTTGTTCACAACACAGTCACATTTTGGTACTACCAAGCTTTATTAGCTCAATAAGGCAAGTGTACCTATCCTCTACTGATTCGATGAATTTTTTGATCCAAACTAAATAGTATATTTCAATACAAGGGCGTAAAACCTTTTTTCCCCGTCATGATTTCTTTTTCGTAATGATTTCGACCCTCGGGTGCGGGTCGGGACGGAAAACCCATGTTTAGGATGCAAAAAATAGGTTTCACTCCCGTGCATCAAACTATACTTTTCGACGAACTGTGAGTAAAAGTCGACAAACTGTGCGCAATGTACATTTTTACGCACAGTGTATCGAAAACGTGTATCTATGATTTATCGAAAAAAAATCGATTCTTTTCGAGTTCTGAGGCACTTAAACGATACTGTTCAGAATTCCGACCCGAAAAAATGTATCTAGTATCACGGGATTTGATGAATCGGTCTATAAAATTTTTTGGAGGTACATTTTATGATTTTGAACGAAATGCGATCCGACGAAGAGGGCGCCAGCCAGGAAATGAATATGGTCGAACATTTTTTTTTCAGAAACTGACTAAGCCATCGTTTTTAGATCGAAAAAATACATACATATTATAATATGTGTGTATTTTTTGGATCCGTGATATAAATCCAGATCTTCAGCCTCGCATGGTTTTTTAGGCCAGACTCCAAAATTAGGGTTTTCTCTCCCTTTAAATCTCAAATTCGGGTGAACCCATCTTGCTATAGACTTTTGTACCTCAACAACTACCCGAAATCGTGATTTACAACCACCCGGTTCGGGAAAAGAAATACCCATTTGAGCTCAACTACCCGCTCAGAATAAACCCTGACAGCCTGTACATTGTCAGGTTTAGAATCAAATGTGGCGTTATTGAGCTCATCAATATTACATTAAATGTTACGCAGACTTCAGAGTGACAGAGAAATCCAAAAACTTGATACGTCATACATCTAAATGCTATAGAATGTGAATATGAGGTGCATTTCAATTTTTAGTACATTATTGAAAACAATGGCCGGCCAAAACATATCTACAAATAAGGAATAAGCTATTTTATATGGGCTTGACACAAGTATAAAATTTTTTGAGGAAGTAACAGTTGTCAAGAACTGTGGAGTTCACCATACAAGAAAGGGATGATAGCGAAATGATCTCACCAAGCTGCATTCGAACCGCTTTAAACTTGAGAATTCTAGAAGTCAAAAAATGTTGCCAAGCTTGTCGAAAGTCCACTGACCTCATAAAATAACTTATACAAGAAAAAGTATGAAATATTTTATGTAGCAGACTATATCAGAATTTCGGCTCTAATCAAAATGAACCATTTGAAACTATAATAGGTCTTGAAATTTTCAAAATTAGTTTAACTCTTAATCAGTCCGAATAATTCATCAATTTTTAATCTCCTTCCAAAATAAAGATGGTGTGAAATTAAATCCAAACAATTTTGAGGAAAAGCAGAAATTTTGTATGAACGTACAGTGAAAAATTGTTTAATCCTGATTTCACTTGAGAACGACTCGAGCTAATCAACCACTGATGCGCTCGCGCTGAGAATGCTTGAAAATACTCTCAGGTAGATCGTTTAAAATCACACTGACTAGAGATTTGCGTGTTTGTACAAGATAATATTTTCCAGAAATTTCAACTGTATAATAAATAATTTCACTCATCAGAGTGAAAATTGCTCGCGTTCGATCAGCATTATAATATCATACAAATGAATTGATTCAATTTCAGTCGTCTGGCTCGCTTGCTTCACCTATCCCCTTTTTGCATCCAACAATTTCATCACAAAAACGTCACTCGAAATTCACTCATAGCTCGCATTCTTGCATATATGAAATGAAAGAAAATTCTCAATCTGTGCATGACAACGTTGATGCGCCGTTACCTACGTCTTCGTTGCTCGTCTTTGCAGTATGTTTTCTGCCGAAGATGCCTTCAGGGCTTTCATCTGGGTGAATGCGAGAAAGAACCGTCAGCTTCAAGCTCAAATTCTGCTCGTGACAGCTACGTCGTCGATCCGCAGAGAGCCAAGGATGTGAGTAGTAAAATTTTTACGAGATTTACGATAGATTTTCTCCTTTCTACTTTTCTTTCCCCACATCCACCTCACGTACCTACATACAATTCATATACCATTTTCGTGCAAACATTGCAAAATTTTTTTGATATTCTTTTATTTACAGGCAAAATGGGATGAGGCAAGTAAAAAAACTATAAAAGTATCGACAAAACCTTGCCCCAAGTGTCGAACTCCAACCGAAAGAGACGGTGAGTGTGTATACTCAAGCGAGAATAATGCACAATTGACGCATGGAGAAACGAATTGTTTGTATTCAATGAGGCGTTTTGTGCACTCGAGCAGGTGGCTGTATGCACATGATTTGTACGAGGGCCGGCTGTGGATTCCAATGGTGCTGGGTTTGTCAAGCATCGTGGACCAGAGATTGTATGGGCAATCACTGGTTCGGATGAGTGTACCAGAGTGTATACCGTGCACGGTATACCCTGCAAGCCCCGATGTTTGGAAATACTACACACATCGAGATTGGCTCTCTCTGTCTCTCTCACTTCTATTACCTTCAGTCAATTTGCTGGGCGATTCGCTGCTTGAACGAGCTGTTTATTTGTTTTGCAAGTACAGCTGCGGGTGGCCCTGAAGGGATGAAGTCTATAACCCGGTTTTGGTAGGGTAAAATGTTACGGGGACTGAAATTTTGTGAAATGATAAGATATTTTTTCTAAGCCATTTACAAATTTTCATGAGCTCAGAGATACCTTTGTGGTATACTCGCATATATATTGTTTATTCAATGTTATTGTAGATCTTTAGAAATGTATTTTGAGCTGTGTATCGAATGTGATTTTGATATACGAATATAATATACTCTTATTGCTTAGTCACTCGATTAGTCTTGTCAATTTGGTTTTGAACATTCTTGAAAATCAAGTTATTTTTCATCTACATCCAAGTTCTGTTATCAAGTTTTGACCATCCATATAGGGTAGCTCGTTTTTCTGGAAAATACGGAAAATTATTCACTGATTCTCTTACTTACAAGGTCCAACCTTGCGAAACACGGATCCTTTTTAAACTCTGGGATTCATCTTATTTTGGTGCAAAATGGAGGTATCTCCAAGGGTTTAATCCCATGGACCTTCTATCCTCAGGCACAGCTATGGAGATTAGCATTGTCCATATAGGCCCATGTTGAAAAGTCGTATATATAGATATACTTACAATGCTAATCTCTATAGCTGTAACTCAGGGTAGGAGGCCTATGGGATTAAACCCTTTGAAATACCTTCATTTCTCACCAAAACAAGATGATTCCCAGAGTTTCATCAAGATCCATGTTCCACAAGGTTGGGCCTGTCCTTCTTAGTTGAAAACTTTTTTTGGATATTTGATAAGTGTCGATTGAATTGACCAGAGCGGATCAGACGATTTTCATCAAATCACCGTTCGGAATTCTGTGTAGGTACAGCATGATAGTGAAAAACGAACGTTAATTATTTAGACTGAGTAAAAGCAAATCATATGATTTCAATTAGTCACACTACTGGCAACATTTTATTAAAATACAGAATATTATTCAATTTGCACATCAATCACCTCAGTCTACCTACTCGGGTGAGCTGTCTGTTTTAGCTGCTCGGAAAAATTCCACCTTTTCCACCCAAGAGATGGGAGATTAAAGTGAAAAAATTCTGTTTCTTCCCATGGTTTGGATTGCTATGTACATATGTGATTATGTTAATCATTCTCTTTACTATGTCACTGACTACAAGCTCACGCTTGTTGATAGCAATAATGAATGCCTCACGTTGATCTCTCAAAAAAAGACTCATCACATTTTCAAAGTTTGAAAATGGTTGGTCTATGTACAACCGAAACGTCGCTCTGACAAATTATTCGATTTGTTCAACATCGGTACAAAATCGTGTAACTCATTCATTTCATTTGTTCAAGTTACCCTGTAGATAACACATTTTACAAAACGATACTCATGCTCTTGCATTTATTCAAATTTTTTGGGGCTCATTGCTCAGCATAATTACACGTATCTTGATTTTGATGACTCTCCAAAATTTTGATCTCACAAGACAGAGAAATTCGAAGCACCCCGAAAAAATATCTGATTATTTATTATGGGTCAAAATCATATATCATATTTTTCCACCCTTATTTCGTGTCCATATGAATCGGAATTGTGAGATTTTTCGAGCTCTCAACTGAAACGTTTCTTCCTTGAAATCAAATGGTCACTTTTTGTTTTGACCAGCAGAAGAATTATATTTGGATGTGATGCCATTCTCTTGATCTTCTTTTTCGCTATGCATATGAAAAAAAATGGATTTTCTTACTCGGATATGCTAGTGAACTATAATTCCAACCCTGGATTTTGGCTCGGGTTACAAAAATTGTAATCTAACTAACTCCGAATCAGAATTTACTAACTTCGCGCATCAGAATATCTTGAACTTAATCCTGTTCTAGAATCAAGACCTACGCTAAGTATTTCAAGTTTAAATGCAGTCGAAAATTCTGGTATCTTGTAAAGGATATTTATAAGAAATGGTGATTATACTTTGAAATACAACTGGACGAACGTAAAGTGATGATGGTAATTGCGTTACGAATCTCCAAAAATGATATCTCTGACAAATATTTGCGAGGCAACTAACGAAGGACTGCACAAGAACTAATCATAAAGTTAAAGTAAGTCAAAGCCAGAGTTAGGATCTTTGCCAAGATGTTTTCCCCATTGTAATATCGGGAAACTAAACTCATCAATGATGGTTCTCTTACACGATCTGTTATACCTCCACTTTCGCGTGACATAATCAAACTCGTCGTCAACTCCTCTGGATGCCTCTCTGCACCTTTTACGAATGACGATATCGACAATTTGAATATCGAATCCTCAGCGATGCGGCGCGAACTATTATCCAAAGAGGGCGTTCTCTCTCCTTGTTCAACTCAAAGCCATCCGCGACGACCGCGATCCGATAATCGCGCCCAGAGATCACAATGCTAAAGCGTATAATTGAAACGCTAGAAGCGCGGCAAAATCCGATATTGCCCTGGTGCATCCACTCGACCATAAGCAATTCCTCGATTCTGCGGCATTTCACAACCGCAAAATCAATCGGAATTTATATATATATATATATATATATATATATATATATATATATATCACGACCATCGAACATTGTACCCCTTCCGTCTATTTCTTCTAAAGTTTTTCTCATTACGCGTGAGCTATACTTTATTGATACCAATACATACATACAATTTGCCATTGGTCTTCTACATAGGATGCAATATCACGACAGGGGCCAATTTCATTTACCGCAACCAATACATTTGAGCGAAGAAAAGTTGCTACTGTAATGGTAAAAGCTGTGGGCTTTGGTTGAATAAAAGAAAAAAAGTTGTGAAAAATTTTCACCCCAGAGAGTTTTCACTGGAGTCTGATAGTATACATAAAGATATGGTGTTGGGATATATATACGTTAGTATAGACTAGGTGAGAAACTTGTTATCGGAGTAGAGCCCTTCTGCTGCACTTGTGCAACGGGCAAACTTAGACGGGGGGTTAATTGTGGCAACGCGAAAGAGACCGGATGGCATCGGTTCTCCCCCGCACACCATCAACCGCAACTGCATACATATAGTTTGAGGAGTGTGCCTGATTACGAAAGTAGGCTAACTAAGTAAGCTCAAGCTTGTCCCTGTACCTATATATATATATAGGTACAACATAGTATGAAAGTAAGCTCTTTCAATATTTTTCAAATCACTTTTCGAGTTGGCCGCTGCTTGGATGAAGAGTAAAAGTAACTTACTCGTGATGAGCTTCTTTGCCTGCTTCTTCGTTTGATGAACCACGAGAATATTGCTCCATGATTGCTTCGGTCATATTCTTGATCGAGTTGAAAAAATATTTGACTTTCTGGATTAGGGCATATTATTGCCGGTCGACTTTTATTATGTTAAACTCATTTTGAGAATCAAGATAGATATACGTCGTTAAAGAAAAATGTATCAAATGTTCACATTTTATGGATTTCATATTTTCCAATGCATCTCAGCTGATTTCAAATCTTGTTTCATAACTTGCATGGTCAACTAAGATATCTACGTTCGATTTTGTCTTACTTGAGATGAGTTATAGCCTACAGGTGATTCACAAAATGAAATTTTTGGGCCCATCTTCGCGACGTATGATTGTAATATGATGACAAATGAGTAAGCGGCTTGAAATGTCAAGGGGCCACATCGAATGCATGAATTGCCGGTAATAGTCCAACTTTTTGTTTTCTGTCCATATATTTGATATATGAGCAATTCTGCGTAAACTTGCTCCCAATGTGTCTCGGCCTATTGCGGCGTCTACGTGTTCTCAATCGATTGTGCAAAACACGTTTCTTGTGTATTTTTTTGTGCTCTTTCTTAGCAAAAAGTCATATTAGATCTGTCTCGAGGTTTAAGGGTCGAAAATTGCGAATTAGGGATCAAAATGTCATTTCCGTACCATGTCCGCACCCCAAAATTCGACGTACAAGGGCACGCTATGAAGACATACGACTTCTTAACGATTCCTCCACAAATGACATCAAATTTGGGTATATTCTGAACATGTTTTCATAGTTTAGAAGTCGCGACTAGTTCGTTTATCCGCTCAACGCTGTGTGTACATTATGTCTCCGAATTCGCGCCAAAATTACTGTTTTGACAATATGTGGTGCGTGAGAGAGTCCATCAACTTGTAAGCGTTCGCTCATGGGCACATTTTGATCCTCTCGCTTCAAACTATCAAACTGCTGCGGTATAAACATCCATAACTTCACTTCCGGGAAGTGGCGTCGTGCTCTTCTTCGAAAAAATGCCGCGGTAAATAAGAGTGTCATTTCCGTACGCATCTCGCAACGAGGTTAAAATATCGATAATCTGCATTCTCGTCCGACTTTTTACAAGTATTTGGTGTGCAAACGACCGTGCTAAGCGGAATAAGCGATTCGTTAACTCCCCGATCCGTATTCACCGATCAAACACGAAATGTCATTTCCGTACCTGTCATTTCCGTAGCGAAATAACGATATCGAGCTGAGTTCTTATGGGATTTAACACGCAAAAATTTTTTTCAACTTCCAATACTTTTTAGTTCTGATCCTCGATCTAGATGATATTAGTAGTGAAAAAATCCACCTTACGAGCTCAGAAGTTCAGTTTTGCCTTTCGTCCATTTTTGAGTCTGTTTCAAGCAACTTTACGCAGAACTGCTCATATATTTGATATTCTGTCCATCGTCGAATTTAAGAGCATTCCTCTATCTATTATGGCATTATTATTTGTCATTAAATCATCAACTTTCTAATAGTATATTACACTGTAAAAAATTGGTTGAATTTGGTTGAATTTTCAACCAGTTGATTCAATTTTTCTTTCAACCAGGTGGTTGAATTTTTCAAGCAAGTGATTGAATTCTGAGTCACGGTGATCGGAAATCCAGGTTAAACAACGTATACTTTAGGCTCACTAGGCTTCATGTAGTACCCATGAAAGAGCAAAAAACCGGCGAATTTTTTACGAGAGCTAAGCGTGGCAGCCCCAGCCGAGCGGTCGCCAATCCGGATAATGGATCGCAAAAACGTTGCTTGACCTGGATTTTAAACCAAAAAACTTTGCCAAAAAAGCTCGCGCGACCACCGCTCATGATTATTCTTTATTTGTTTACGAAAAAACATGAAAAAATTTATTTTTATGAGCCATAAATGTTATCCGGAGACCACCACAAGTAGGGGAGAGTGGAGCAAAATTGGACGGATTTGGCAGTGAGGCTATCTGGCGATACTTGGGGCTGGGCGCGCTATGGGACTTTGAAGTTCAACTATTGAATAGATTGTAAAAAATTTTTCAGACCCCTAGGTCTCAGCGGTCATACTTTTTCTTGAAGTTGAAAAAAAAAAAAAAATTCGTCCAAATTTGCCCCAAGCTTGGGGGCTTTTTTGACGAGTTTTGGGAGCAAATTTGGACAGCCTTCCAAAATTAAGGTAAACGGCAATATTCCTTACCTATTATAGTCGGATTCGCTCACCAAAACACGCGGTAGGAACCCTGAATCGAGAGGGAAAATCGCCCGTGACCTTTACATCTTCCCAGAGCCTCAACGAGCGAGCAATTTTTAGTTCATTAAGCAACATTATTGAATTAGGTGTTTTATTGATGCACCATCGTCTTTAGCAATCAGCAATGGACTCGCAGCTTCTAAGAGTCGGCTTTATTCTTTCGTTTTTCTTCATATGGGAAGTACCCTTACTCGCCCTAAGTCAACGATCCGAATGATGGAGTGCGACAATCAACCGGATATCAGCGAATGCGAGAGTGAAAATGCGTAAATCGAGCCCTCACTTTAAACACGTTGAAAGCCACTTCTGACCTCTAATAATCTGACTCCTATGACCGTCATTAGACGTCGTAACTTCACTTTTTCATCCATTTTCAATCATCTAACTCACCCTCAACAATCCGTGCTTCGAAAGATTTGCACAAACGCATACGCGCCTCGGTACGGACAATTATCCACGAAAAACACGGACAAGCGATCGGTCGACCGATTTTAGATGAGATTTAGCATTGTGCAAATTCGCCCCCACCAATTCGTCCAAAAATGCCCCCAGGCGTTTTTTTCGCAGAATTGTGATCATTTGGGCCCTAGTGAACCAATTATGGCGCAAGACGGCTCAAAATCTTCGTTTTGTAATGTAGTTTTTGACCCCCAAACGGCGAGTCAACATGGACTCTCAGTATCCAATTTTGTCCCTGTCCAAATTCGCCCCACTCTCCTCTATCCACCCCAAGGGCCGCGTATTCATAACCATACCCCACAGCCGTCGAATATTCAACCAGTTGGTTGAAGTTTTTCGAAAAAATTTTCCACAGTGTAGTTCTCACTATAGTTTGTCACGAAATTCATTCTTCATTTTTGTTAAATTTCGTTGAGATTTGCTGATCGATTTTATACAGAAATTGCGACTCTGATCATCATAACCGTGATAATTTTCACACGGTAGTCAGGGTGAGCCGAAGTAAGATCAGACAAATCGGGGAGGGGGGGGGCAGACTTCGATCTGTGATAATTTTGGAGATATAACCGATAATTTTGTTGCTATGCATCCAAGATGAATGGAGATCATTTCCAAAATTATTGCAGAAGTTTGACCCCCCCCCCCCCCCCGATCCAAAATGAACCGAAATTCAAAAATCAGTTTCGTTTCAAACCCTGTCCAAAACGATGCCCGAGGCAATTTTCAGCACACCGCAACGAGTCTAATGCGAACGAAAACAGTGTTCCTTGTGAAAAATAACATGTAAACACTTTTCTGGACCATGAGTACATAGCCATAAATTTTGGGCTCTTCAAAAATCTTTCAATTTTAACACTCAGCTTGGCTCAATCAAAATCTTGTTTCAAACGCCTGATTTAATCAACCCAAAACCAAGTTGTTGCAAACTCTTGAAAGAAAAATTGTCTTTGAGCCCTAAAATAAGCATCAACGAGTATATTTCAAGATCCTTTCGTGGTTCTTTTACACTTTTGGTCGAGGTTCTGGTTGGTTTTGCAGCTATCTTGCCTTTTTTCTCGAATGAGCCGAGCTTAGTTAATGAGCCGCAAAATTAAGAGAATTTTTGAAACACTAGAGGAATGGTCATGTGTATACATCGTGTGGAAAAGGCTTTACGTGTGATTATTTTCCAATAAACAATCCCAACCGCATTTTTTTAATCCGAGCAGATTTGATGTTCATCCGAACGGCATTCTTATAAAACACGCTGATCACCACGCCATGTACCGTTTTGGATGACACTTCTTGTCTCATGAGCTGGTTCAACCTGACCACCGTGATCAACAAAAAAGTGGCTTGGACATTAGACTCCCGGAATAGATTACAGTGAAAATTATGGATCAACAAAATTCAATAGAGTTCAACAAAATCAAAGGAAAATCGAAAGTGGATTCTGTTACAAACCCTGCTTTTCACCCACAATTCTATTTCACTTGTCTGTGAGCAAAATCAACTAATAATGGATGGGATTGGTATTCCTGAATCCTGAGAGGTTTGAAAAAGAAGCAATCTCTTCTCAAGACTCACTTCGACAAGTCTACAGTTGATTGAAAAACTTTGTCAGTTTGAAACTACGAGTTTGTTTAGCAACCAATATTCAAATGAAAAGAATTACTCGTAGCCCATTCTTGGCAGTTCAATCGAGCTTCAAGGAATTCGATTGTTTGCAGCTATCAAACTTCTCTCTCCTATATATAGATCTATATATAAGTACGCATAAAGTAGCTCGGATTCAT
>CM056741.1:35135483-35250483 GCA_029851415.1 Eretmocerus hayati | reverse complement strand
TCGAGGGTAGAAGAGTAACTTTTCGAGCGGAATAGTTATTGATCATCCATATAGCCGGCAGCTCGAGTTTCTCGCAGTGGAGTTTGGAAATTGTAGAACGCGACGTTCAAACTTATTATAAGAATATTCTCATTGATTAGATTCTGCTCTTTGTGATGAAAGATACGATGACTCTTGTCCCCTTTGAATTGGCCGGCATTGGTAATACTAAATTGAATGTCACGCCTACGCATTTAAATTAGTCGCGGGAATATAGCCAATCAGAGAAGGAACGTGAGAAGGAGACAATGAATAATTGTACATTTCCGCTGTTTCAAATTGATTTCATAGAGAATTTCCTTTCTGACCAATTCAGAATTGATTTTTCGCAAGATTCAATCACTCTGAAATCAAGATGGTGCGTGAAATCTTTGGAATGTCGATTGAAATTTTCTGGAAACAATTAATAAAAGTTATCAGAAATTTGTGAATCGTTACATTCGAAAGTGGTAACTTGAAGGTTTGATCGTCAGTTGCTCTGAAATACTCAAAAATTGTATGTTCAATCTATCTCACACCGATAATAGTAATGAAGTTTTCCCTAGCAGTATCAACTTATTTCAAAGAAACCAATTAATTTTTGGTAATTTCTTCTTTCCTGGGAGTCGATCGTTACAAACTTTTCGATTGATATGGTCAGTGCTTTCGCGCCACTCGTCAACTCACAGTGTCGATTTTCTCAACTTGCAATTTATTCTGATGACTATAAAAAAATGATTGATGGAGGATACGACGAATAATCGAGGTCATATCGATAAAATTTTAGAATTGCATTCTCGGAACTTTTCCTAAAAAATACCCCTGGAGTAACGGTACCGTCAACCGGGGTAACTTTTGAACGGGGGGGGGGGTTAACTTTGGAACAACCCATGAAAGTGGTTATATCACGCACAGTTGGCTAGGCAGATGATCCTGAGGCCTCAATACCGATCTTCCCCACTTGGGACAAGCATAAACTATGTTTCTCATTGGCGCAAGGGCCTTCACCAGCTATTAATCCGTTTATAAGCTGATTTTTTCAGAAGTATGTTTTCGATGCGACGAACAGTCTCTCTGGAAAAGTGGTGTGGTTGCGACTCTACGAGGTCGGAACCACTACGACTTCAAGGTAACTGAGCTAGATTTCACTTGTCTGTACACATATCTGGACGAATCCACTGTCACTGTTACATTGTGGTATTTTTATCCAAATTTGATTTTAGGTACGTATATTTTTCCAGAAACTGGGGTAACTTTGGAACACCTGTTCATGTACTCTCAATTGTTTCTCAAGATCTATATCATCATTGAATTGTACTCATTTGAATGGTTGTTGATGAGAGCTTCAGAATGAGCCAAAGAACGTTTCATTTCGACCCACGGGAGCCGAGTTATGGCAGTTTTTGTCAGAAACCGACTGTGAAGGTATTTTCCTCCTCGAGAGTTAGCCGCGACACGGCAGCGAGATATGCTGAAGGTGTCTATGCGCGATTATAGAAGTTAAATTCAACCAAATGGACTTTAACAATAGGTCAATGGAAAGCTAAGACGCTTAGCTTCCGATTATCGATGGTGAAAATCGATTGTGTGACCTAGTTTATGAATAAATTCACGAATAAATAATGATAATAATGCCTGTTCCAAAGTTACCCCGGTCCGTGTCTAACTTTGGAACACGACTTTCAGCGCTCATTGCTCCAACCAGAGATGTCCAAATATACCTTACAAGTACCGCAATCGAAAGCCGAAACTTTAAGCTTTCGATTGACTACAGATACAATGCACTTCTGATGTAAGACCTACAAATTTCACGAGGTTTACGGAAAAAAATGCAATTCTTGTTCCAAAATTACCACAGTTGACGGCATTTCATTTTCCGCACTAATCACTGGTCCTGCAGTCTAGCATATGTTTGGTAATTTGATGTTTTCCTGTTTGATATATGCACGAATTTGAACAATGAATGTGTGAATGAAGTAATTTTTCTCAGATCAGAGCCATTGCGCAAGTGCTTTACAACCGTACAGAAAATGTACAAAGAGTCCGAATTTTGAATGACAGAATCATCATATTAGGTGTTGATCAAAATTTAAACGGAAGCCTCGGTACATGAAATCGACCCGAGGGCCTGGATCGCGGAACGGCTCCTTTATGCCTGGACAGCTTGCTCGACAGCTTGGGTGTCAGAGTAGCATGAATCAGGTGACTTTACCATGGTATCCTGGTTAATAAAATTTAAGAAAATTTAATAGCTTGCAGTGTAAGGATATCAAAAAGATCCCAAAAATCTTCGTAAAGAGCCACACGACTTTTCCCGACGTAACTCAGATTTTTCCCATCTGTGGACTAATGTAATTAAATCATATTTCACCAAAATTGTTAAACAAGCAATTTGATAAATTTGATCTCCGTCTCAACAGTTCATCTTACACATTATTACCAAATTCTTTTCCTATCAAAATCTCGTTTCATGAATTATCAAATGATTCACCCTGAACTGTCATACGAAAAGTTACGAATAATTCTGAACTTGACTGCCAGTCTGTCATCAAAGTATAAGTATGTATATTCATGTATGTGCAATGTGCATATACAAACACGTGAAACCGCTAGAACCGTCAATGTCAAGCAAAGCGTGGGGGTAACGCCTGAAGGGAGGAGTTTTGAGCTTCTCTGAGGGATCAAGCTTCATATTATGTGTAGCCCTCAACATATTGGCTACATATTATTCTATGCAAGTTTCTCAAGTGATACATACATATCTTGGAGGATGGGCAATTCTCGACCATATGCAGCATGCATGACGTTGCGTTGAATAAGATCTCTCGCAGCGTCAAGGCTATGCGTGGTATGCACTAATACTCGCCAGCTTCCGTCCATTTTAACAGCTGCAAAATCTTGTACCAACAAGTTTACTCGAGTATAAACTCGGTATCCTTCTTCTATTATCTTCTTTCATCCGAAAACTTCTTGTACCTACAGAACTGGCGAGAATCTCGATCGATTTTGATTTTTCATGATTTTTTCAAGATTTAATGCGTGATGAATGGTTATCAACTTTGGTATGAAAGTGGTTTAACGATCATGTGTGTTTGAATAAATGATACATCGATAAAGTTGAGGTATTCATTTTTATGGAGATAATATGCAAATTCGATCAACATATTCTTATCACTAGTAGTATTAACCGTGACGAGATAACCACTAGATAATTACTACTTTAAGCGAAATACTTGTATACAAAAGTGTCCGATAACTCATCTGCCATAACCGGCCATCACCCCAGAAGATGAAAGCTGGTAATTACTTGAAATAAGACTGCCTACCACACTATCATCTCGGCTCGTTAATTACTCATTCGAGTATGTTATACTGATCCGGTGCGCAGGGACATTATTTATCTCAGTATAACAAGTGTAAGAAATGAAATCCTTTCGTCTAGAGGTTTAATCTGACAAGTGGAAAATCTGTCATTTACATGGCGAATATTATGGTGATAACCGATAATAATCCATCTCACGTAGTATGTATCAAGATAACCCCAAGGCATAATTTTTTAAAATCTTTCTCTTTTACCCATCAGATTTAGAAGTGTGGGATAATTTAAGGTTCATCTGTCTCAATCGCATTTAAAAAATTGCTCAAAATTCAGCCTCAAAATTCTGTCCAAAATACAATTAAATTATGAATTCTCGATCGTATTGTTCTAATATTCACGTTTGGCTAAGAATTGAAATTGATACTCTGTTTTAGAGCTACCTACCCTTGTAAGGAAACATAATATCTGCCGCTGGCTCAGAGCGAAGATGAAGTTACTCTACCCATACTCTATTTCATCCGTAAACTGTACAAAGGGCCTGGCTAATTAAGGAACAAAATTTCACAGTAAAATAGATGGTCCAGTTTCAACAGGGTATAAGATAATTACTCTCACTCAATTTTATGAACAAAAGATGCATACCTATTACCCTTAAAACATATGAACCTTCGTCGAATGCGCTTGAGTTTGTCTATAAAGCTTTTAATTCTGCGGAATGTGTCCTAAAAGACTAATAGAGCAAGCTTCCTCATCAATTAAAATTTTTCCCAAACCATTCAGAGTTACATTTGCTTTTACCAACGCACATATACTCACTCACAGAGTCTAAACCAGTCGAATTTACCTCCAAACAGGGCGCGACATACCCGGGAGGCAAACGAGCCCCGCAAACACCATCCAACCCAACTTTTGGAGGAGTATAGAACGTGAGGCAATGCGTCTGCTTCCGTTCCGCCCGTCTCCGCCCCGACGCTCTGAAAACGTATCGCGCCCTCCCAGCCCATATCCCGTACTTTACCCACCCTCTTCACGGCCATGCCATCAGACTATCCTGCAGTACCTACTCTGCCTCCTTCTTCCACGAAATAGCCTCTCTTCCGCCCCCTCCCTCCGCCGGGTTGTCGCCGGTGCACCACTAGAATACATTATCATAGTGGGTGCACCTGCCCCGCGACCCCCTATGGAATAAGGTAAGTGTGTCTAGTTTGCCCACACTCAAGATCTCGAATGTATAACGTACCCGCAGACCTTGCCGCACATTTTTTTTTCCATGTTTTTTTATCTTAAATTATGAAGGAATGGATGGTTTGGACCGATCCTAAATGACCCGCACATTTTTTTGAACATATAAGTGGTTTTAACTAGTCGTCAAAAGTTGTGCCATAAAAATTGGTCTCGAAAATTGGTGCAAACAACCTCAACATATCTCAGCTCGATTCTTTTGTATATTTATATCAACTTTGAAATGCTCTCTGCAGGATTGGAAAATTCCATTTCTAGCCGGTTCTACGCTCATATTACTATGAAAGTGTAGTGTGACTAATTCGCCTCCATAACTTTTTTCTGGATTTGCTCTCCATCTCATAGAAATCCATCCATTCATCTCGTCCATTCAGCTCAAGTAGTATGAAAGGATGTGAAAAATCTAGGAAAAAATCTGCAAAATGAGCTAAGGTTTGTCTCTTTTGGAAGTCTGGAAGCCGAGTTACCCCACGATTCTACGAAAAATCCCCATAACCCCATGGAAATAGGCGTTTTATACATAAATTAGGCACACCCTTCCGAAAACTTACAAAAAATCTTTATTTGCAAAAGTTGAGACTGTTCAGGTACACTTGATCAAGATTGGACTTACCTTAGTTCATTCTGAAGGTCTTGAAACAAACTTCAAAATGAGGTAAAGTTCATTGGAAAATATTGAGATATGCCAAAACTATCGAGCAAAAGAAAAGCAGTGGTGACAAATTGGGCACTCTTACCTAATACACCGTACTATGGTACACTGTGGCTATTTTGGATCCACCCATGTGCATCTCATTTGTAGTGACTACTCAGATGGGTGATACCTGCAACTTTGGATTCACGCCACTCACGGCTATGACCTTTTTCAAATACCTTTAAGGAGATATCGGAGTCCTATTTCTTTTACAAACTCACCGATCTAGTCGACTTTCGAGATTTTGCAAGTGAATTCTCGAGATATGAGTGGCAACGAAAAAATCCTATCAAAAAATCTCAAAAGTTGGAAATGCCAATAGACTCGCCTTCCCCTCAATCAAAGACGTCCAGTTGGTAGAGAAAATAACAGCGAGTTTTTGATGAACCTTGGCTCAGATATTTATTTCAATGTGAGGCTGGGGTATCTTTCGGATATCAACTAGATTCCTCTGTGATTTGGATGGTTGTGACAGCATATTTTCCATGAAATTTTTCGCATCGTCGTATCAAAATTTTGTGCAGTTCCTTTCAGAAGCGCCCAGGTAATTTCTTTCTAAAAAAACACTCATTTTTGCCAAATTATGAATCCAACGTATGTCAAGAATAACAGCAATAACGAGTAAGACTGGCTTAATGGAAAAGTGAAAATTAACCACTCACAATTTTATCAAGTTCGAGAATACCATCAATGGAACTCATTGAATAGACTGAAAGTAGATTAATTCCAGTGTGGAGCGGTCCGAGCGCGTTTTTAAATCGTGTATAACGGCTGACTCTGCTTTGATGAAAATACGATGTACTTGCCATAACAGAGCGCAATCACCTTCTATAAAGTTCAGGATCATCGATAAATCCGGCAACTTTCTCAGCTGGGTTGGGCATGTGCTTGCCCTCCCCTCGGAAACCATATGCATGGTAAATCAATCTTTTGGAAGTTCCGCAGGTCTCAAGATTCGAATCAGGATATAAGCTGCAAAAATTGAAAAATGACAAAGTATGCTAAAATTATGATCCAAACAAGTTGCAAGCTACCTTAATTTTTGAGACTTTACCCTCTTAAATAAGCATATACATATTTTTCATTACTCTAACCTAAAAATGCCGAGTTTAAATAGGATTTTAGGGTTCTCGTAATGAAAAAATATATCCGCACCTCGCTTGCAAGCCCATTTTGGGCACTGGAGGACATGTCTGTCTCGCTTCGCTCGACAGACAAACTGTCCTAGTGCCCAAAATGGGCTACCGCGCTCAGTACGGAAATATACTATTTCATTCTCACCTGCAATTAGATTCTGTTAAATATTTTTGCTTCTCACAGTGTCACTATTCGTCGAAATTCTTTGTCATAAAAAGCGATTTGGTTGTAACGATATGAAGTTTTAAGCTCCACCGGTCTTTTCAGAATTTTTTTTGCGAAGGAATCGTGGCGATGATCCGTCATTCAAAGGGATGTTTTATCCATATGTTCTCCATGCTCGGCAATCGTTCCCACGGTTCAACCGTATCCATACGTTATCTTCTGATGTGCTGATGAAACCACGCGTTGGCATTGGTGAACAGAAATAGAATCCCATCGAAGAGATTCTCGTGTTGCTGCCACTTCCATGTCAGAGACCTCCCCTTGCATACCTAACTTATGAGATACCCTCTCAAGAGCAAACTAATGATGGTGATGATGAGTACAAGTGGGTAGAGGGCAAGCGGAAGACATGTGTAGCGGATAGAGTAGGGATAGAGGATCGGTTCCTTTGCTGTGGCTCATTTATTATTACACATGCTGAGGCTATCGAAGCCTGTAATTGTGAGCGTGCGTGTAGTGCAACTTTTTTATGTAACATAAGTTTGGTCGTAAAATGGTCAATTTATGATATATTTTATTTAAATCAGTCTTTTAAGCTCGGAAATGGAATTTGGGTGAACTTGCAGTACTCGACCCACACACATTCCTTCGAAACCAATACTTATGCAAGTGACATTTTTAGATAGATATTGAATTGTAGTCATAAATTGTTCAGGAAATGATTACACTTTTGTCACTTTAGACTACAGGTCAAAAACTGATCATCTCGCTGACCATTCAATGAAATGGTCAATTTTTGATGGATGTAATGTTTAATTTTCCTTGGATCAAATTTATTTTCAGGGATTGATTCAAAATACTCAGGCTTGGTGCAATGAAATTCTCTAATCGTCGAAAACTCTAAAATGAATCTATACATCTGCAAGCATAGGGAACAGAAGGTGATTCTTACTTTTCTGTGAGAGCCTCTTGAGAGTTGTGTTTACTCTTTCAGATTGCACCTGAATGGGCTGCATAGTCCCCTTCATTCATTGCTGCAGAGTTGAAGAGGTCACTCAAAAGAACACCTCTCAGCCCATTTGAATAAAGAAAAGAAAATCAAATACCTGTATGGAGGCTATTACAGTCTATAAGATGCGTGTGCATAATGTAATATTGTATGTAAACCCTACGAACATCTTCAAATCATCGTGAATGTACATGCTCGATAGAGTCAGCATGAATGCTTACTTAGCACGATGAGAGCTGTATAATCATTTGTGATGGGCGTTTTACTCCGAGGTGCGAAGAGCTTTCAATCGTATGATTGCTCGTTTGAATATAAATGCACGCACTCATCACGCACATGCATCAGCGCGAGACACCCCGTGAATAGATCCGATTGTCGAGTACACGCATCCCTATTCAAGCTGAATGGGTTCCTACAATTTTTCTGCCCTTGTAATTTTCAAGGAACTGATCTTCAACCATGCTTCTAAATTCCTGACTGATTTTGGGAGTTTGGATTCTCTAACTGCATTTGGACTGAGAGTTTGGTTGAAAATAGTAAATTTGTACATAATCAGGATTCAAGATATCCAAAGAGAAAAATAGTTAGGAAACTCTCTTAATATGAATCAGTTAATTTTGCTGATTTGATGGCTACCGTGAACGAATTTCAAGTGAAAAATAGCTACTCTAGCTGGAGTTCATTTACTACAGCTGGTTTTCAGTGCAAACCCGTCCGTGTTTGAAGTTAAATCAGCAAAGATAGCTGATCCGTGTTAAGAGAGGATAGGAAGTGACTCCAAGAAAATTTCTTATCGTGAGAGAAAATACAAGAATCTGAATGCTAGAGTAAGAAGAAATTTTCCTAATGTATATAGAGCATAGTTTGGAGATCTTTTTTGGTACAAAATTACGATAAGATGATGCCATTGGATATGCGAAAACTGAGTGTTCGGGCCAGTTTGGGGTGTCTACCAAGCTTTTCAATCCTTCGAGTCCTTAGAATGTCCTTATTTGATTCGATAAGTCCTCATGTCCTGAGAAAGTTCTTATTTGTGGTACTCGGTCCGTACGATTTCGAGTTTTGGATGCGGGAAATTTCATCATTTCAAAACAGCCGCGTACTTTGTTCCACAAACACTTGTAAATCGAATCCCAAATCAGCTCTGGGAAATCTCATTAAAATTATCCGTCGATATGGAATTGGAGACAAAGGCGAATTTTTTATTTTTCCATTATATAAAAAGTATGAAAAAGTTCGTTCTTTTCACGATTCTTCGTCTCTTTCATTTTAATTTAGAAGGCATGAACTTAATAAAAAAATGTGGGAAATAGTTTTTTGTAGACTTTTTACAATTTTACAAGATGGCGTACTCACATGAATCAATTACTAGATCTATCCTATACTTTCCGAAATTTCAGGGGAAACCGCAAGGAATCATAGAGTTTCTGACTCACATTGGAAAGTCTACCAACTTTTCATCCTTTTTGGATAAATAAGAGCTTATACCTTCGAAAGATCTGCAGAAAACTCTTCTACAAAATTTTCGAAGGATCGCATTCTTTGGAGGTGTTACCAAAAAACCAATATAGAGAGGACTTTTTACCTATCATTCATGACGGTAAAAGCAAAAATGAACCGTATCTCAAATTCCAACAACGGATGGTCTTGGTTCTTTCGAGAAAATGACCGTAAATAGAGCTAAACATTGATCGCGAATGAATTTTTCATAATCTCTATCCTTTGACTCTCCCGACTTCCATGCGCGGGGCGTGGGTACTTGATGAAGTGTACTTCCTAAAAACCAAATCTTGAAAATGTCTCATTTTAGTCCTCCTGGAATCCTGAGAAAATCCTTTTTTACCTCGCAGGAATTCCGTGACACTTCCTGGTGTCTTTCAACCTGCGGTATTGGATTGTGTTTGACAGTCTTTCGTTGGGATAGAATTGTGAAACATCTTTTCAGATTGATTTGTAAATAATTGAAATTGGGAGTTTCCGCGATGACTCGAATAGCAGTTTCAATTCTCACGGCGATGAATAATTTACACATAATCCTCTTTGAAACTATTAATTAGAGTAAAATGTGTTGTCACAAAATTTATTGGAATATACGTGTGATGTGAGAACAATATCCCTCTGAAATGAGATCAAGAATTAAAGAATTATCACCTCGAAAGGACCTGTTTATAAAGATTTAGATCTATGATTTGATTTTTATGCGGTCTCTGCTATTTCGATCTCATTTTACGTAAACTTTTGTAAAAATCTAACGGAACTCGATGCAAGTAAAAATGTATCAGTGAGAACTGAATTCGCTTCAGCTTTTTTGTATTATGTTCATCCAAAACCACTTAATCATTCGAGACCTGTAATATTCTAATCCCCAATAATTACAGGAATAGTGGTTACTCTGAATCATTTGTGATTCACAAAAGATACCAAATGTACGTCCTACTCGTTCCGATACTGCCACATCCCAAAGATAAAATAATCCACCTCGGCGCCATGGTAATCTTCCCCCTCAAAGATACCCTTTAATGTCTTTGCATAGCATCTGAACATTGTCATCGATAATACATAAAGTCAGTAGAGCTTTACTCATCTTTGGACTTACAGAATAATCGTGAAACACTCACCAGGCTTCGGGATCAACATTGCCACGCGATCAAACGTGTGCATGAGCTCTCGACGATTGTCGGACTTTTAATCCTCTTAAAGTCGAGAACTTCCATACACATATGAGAAGCTCCGAGTGTAATACAGAGACGCATATTACATAAAGCCGATTCGGAAGTGAATCGAAAACACACGCAACGAATGACAAATTGCCCGGAACCGCCAGCCGACTGCCTTTATTCTGATACCCACTCTAATACAGTTTCGATGGCATGTTGGTTGAGGGGGGCCTAAATAAAAGATACGCCAGCTTTGTTAACAACGATGTTCCATATGTGTTTTCGATACAGAGTAGATCTACTGCAGTTGCTGCTCTATAGATAGTGTTAAGGATAACAATTGGATGTCAGCTTATTCAGGTTCTGTAGAATCAAAATGAAGAGACTGCGTGTGATAAAATTCAAATTTTGTTTCTGCGTGTGCTTCGTCTAGTAAGTGTGCACGATTTATCTTCATTTCCTAATTTTCCCCCACGTCAAATTGTATCAAATGATCGCACCTGCAAACCTTGCCGCGCATTTTTCTCATGTTTCCCGCCCATCTCTTGAAACAAACGAAGTAGTTTTCGCAAATTTCGACTTTTTTGCTAAGTAACCAACGGTTACGTTAAGTAAATGGTTCAACCAATCTCAAAGTGCCTCAGCTTTTTTTCGTCTTGATTTCAATTTAAAATGCTTTTTGCAGAATTGGAAAATTCGACTCTTGCCGATTTTACCCCCATAATACTAAAACTGTACAGCGTGCTTAAGTTTCTCCATTAACTTTTTTCGAAATTTGCTCTTCACCCGATAGAAATTCATCTATTCAATTCAAATGATATGAAAGCAAGGGTGTGGAAAAAAGCTGCAATCTGAACAAAGCTGCAAAAGCTGACCCACAGGAATGTCTCATTTGGAGCCAAAATACCACGATTATACGCAAAACCCTTATAATGTCCTGGTAATAGGCCTCTTTTTCTCGAGGGAGCATATTAGGTACTTACAGCCTTTCGTGAACTCACAAAAAATCTTCCAATTAAAGAATGTTATTCTATCATTTATTCGAGGTCATCATCGAGCTATACCGGCGAATACACCAAGGCTTGAATTGAATATCAAGCACATGGACCTTCACATCAAGCACATACCACCCTTCCTATGGCCTCCAGATGAAGGATTTTTTTCCGAAAAGCGATAAAGAAAAAAACAGAGGAAAAAAAGAATTCACAATCGCCCCGACGGTCTAGTGGTTGAAGCGCCGGTCCGGAGAACTGGAGATCGCGAGCTCAAATCTCACCTGGGGAAGAATTTTTTCTTCTATTTGTCGCTTTTTGAAAAAAATCCTCCATCTAGAGACCATAAAAAGAGCTCGGATAAACGATAGAACCACATTTTTTGATTGAAAAATTCTAATGAGCGATAGATTTAAATAATCTTTATTCACAAAAAATTCTCCCTTGCGATAATTGAGATAATTGAGAGCGATACCTCGCTTCAAATTTGTTACAATCAAATGTATCCTAAAGGTCTCAAAATAAGCTTTAAAAGAGATCGAAGAACGTTGAAAACAATAAAAATCTGTTGAAACTATAAGCAAAACAAAAAGTGCCGGGGCAAATTAGGCACACTTATCTGACATTGAGATTGAATTTTAAAATTTCCTTTGACTACCTAATCTTCTAAAAAATGTGAACCCTGTGACAAATGACCAAAGTTTTGGATATGACGCAGATATCAGTATCCCCCAAAAATGAGGAATGATTACGAGCCATAAGAGGGTCCCTCCTTATCTTTCATCCCACCCTCAGGCTACATCCTAATATATACGTATAAGAGAGACAGTTTTTGCATAACTTTTTCACGCCAGAACCCTAGGTATCCGTTTTTATACGGTCACAGTAAAACATAGCGGGAACCGGGCACAGGCACTTCTCCGGATTACTTTTTCAAGTCCAAGTCCTTTATCCTCTTTTTTTCAACCCTATACTTACCCCTTAGTACACGTTCCTTCTTTCTATCTAACTTGGCCAGAAAACTCGGCGTCGTCGCTCGGTGGCGTACGTCCAAAAGACTTTTATCGCATTAAACGGATATTGGAGAGTACCGATTATTACGCACCTTGTTGAAGTACTTTGGCAATAAATTTAATGAAAAAATGAAAAATCGTCGAGAAATAGACTTACGATTACCGATTCCGCCTATCGGATTTGCTCGTCTATTTGATCAGAACGTTTTTTTCATTCTTTCTGATAGTTACACGTGTTTCATTTTGTCGAGTACGTAGTACATACTATGTACACTCAAGTATTCCGTTTAAAAATTTATAAGCTGTGTAACGAAGGTAAAGAAAAAATGACGAAGGCAAAATTTTTTACAAGGCTCACTATCGGAGATTACACGCTCCGGAATCATATTCATGTCATATACCCATAATACATCGCAAGGTTGGAAAGCCCACTCTTCTCATCGTCTCTGCTCATCAATCTAAGCTTGATGCAGCGATGCATCGTTATATATACGACGAAAACCAGGTTTGTAATATACGCATAGTCAGCATTTTCGCTCCTTAATCATTCAACTCGGTTGGATGCTGCAGCTGCTTCTGATGCTTCTTGGCGCCTAACATATCATATACCTATTCTCAAGTGTATGTACACGTGTGTGTGAGAATTATAGATCGACCCGTCTCTTCTTGGAGACGATGCATGCAAGATTTTGACTTTACTTGCTATTACAACAGATACATGGAGAAGATAGATATTAATTTGGTGAGATTTCAGTTTGAGAAAAGAGGCATGAGAGAGAATTCAGAAGGATCTTAATGAGCGGAGCCTGTTAATTCAATGAATTCATGGAAGAGTGAAGATTATAGGGTTAGATTAGCCGGTAATGATGTCAGGGCATTAGCTGTAAAAAATCTCTGCTCATTAAGGTAGCAGACGGTCTGATGGTTAGTGAGAGCTTTTGAGGATCCACTCCTTCTTGGGATCTACTTTTTGGAGTATTACAGAAAGTTGAGAAAGTGAGAGTAGGGTTTTCAATTTTAAAAGTTATGTTTTCTCAGTAACCACTGAAAATTTCAGAAGTAGCATCAATTGAATAAAGACAATGCAATAAATGTTGTAAAATTTTACCAACATGATATGTAAGCACGTGGAAATCTGGATTCCAGCGGTTACTAGTTTCCAGGAAATACAAAGGTAAAACATCTTATTTTTCACCATGTTTCCGATTATAATTGAGGTTAACAACATAATATGGATCACGAGAGTTGCAACAATGCTTATATGTCTTCGAACTGATATCTTAGGATCAAAAAAAAAAAAACAAATCCCTGGAAGAAATGGTGAACATTTTGTGGACAATAATTGGCCAAGTCTCATTGCTACTGGCTATAGGCGTCCAGAAAAAATGGTCACATTTCCATCAAGGAATTTTTCCCGGGATTTCCCTGGTTATAATTTTCGAATATTTTGGAAAAACTATAAACTTCTCATGAGAAAGAGGGTCCTGATTTGTTGGTAAGTTAAATTGATTCTTTTGATACAATATGTAAGTAAGTGGTTCAGTTAGGAGAGTTCACGACCACCTCTTTCTAGACCAGTGGTTTCTGGACCACCTCTTCCTGGATCAATGATTTCTAGACCACCAGAGATGGATTTCTAGACCAGCAGACATGGATTTCTGGACCTGTAAGAGGGGCTACAATCGAACTTTTCCAGCTGATTACCACTACTCACCCCCCCCCCCCCCATCAACCCCCCCCCCCCATCCCCCCTATTTCACGCTTGCATAAAATTTACGTAGAGTTTCTCTGCAACCTTTCTTCCTGGCTCGGGAATGCTTTTCCAGTGGTCTAGACTCCATGTCTAGTGGTCTAGAAATCACTGGTTCAGAAAGAGATGGTCGTAAGTTTCACGCGAGCGTGAAATATGGGGTGGGGGGGGGGGCTAGTAGTAATAGTAATTAGTTAGGAGAGTGCAATTGTACCCTCTCTCTTCTGGTCCAGAAATCCATGTCTGCTGGTGTAGAAATCCATTTCTGGTAGTCTACAAACCACTGGTCTAGAAAGAGGTGGTCCAGAAACCACTAGTCCACAAAGAGGTGGTGGGGAACTCTGCTAGCTTAACTACTTGGGATTTAACTAAGTAAACAACCTCAAGCCTCCAATCAATCTAACGTATCCAATTAATATATATGGGTGATTCCGCCAGAAGTGGGAATTTTTGGGGCCAAAAACGTCACGAAGAGTGATTTGAGTCCAAAAATTAATTCAATCCCAGACGAGTTTCAGTGACTCGTAGCAGTTGATTTCTACTCATTTGGGTATAAAAAGAACGGTCCGTAAGAAGAAAGTATTTAGAGCGACGTATTTCAAGATTGAACCAGAGAAAGATATGCCAAGTTTTAGGTTCCGTAGAGGGGGACGGAAAGGACATTTCACTTCTAAAGTTATTCCCACGGGCGGCTCGACAACTAATCGTGGACCCTTTTCCGCATAGAATTGTTCAAATGCAATCAAATACAACAAAAAATTGTGTTTCACAAAACGATATAGCACACCAAAGAGAAGCACAACATGGGCACGCAGAGGACAAAAAATTTTGTACCCCATTTGGAAAACACGTTTATGTGGTGCACAGCTCGGCCGCGGATTCGAGTTTTCGGTTTATGTCGCGCAAGAATTAGGTGTATTTGGGTATCTGGAAATCAACCTCATTGGTTAGAAAGGATCAATAGACTATCAAGAACTTTGCCGAGCTAATCAGTGTTGTGCGAGCAGTTTCGGTGCAAATCCGTCTTCAAAATGTCGGATAGCCGGGCGCGAACTGAGCATGTAATTTTGACTCACAAAGTGGTGGATTATGTTATTTGAAGTATTACAAATTGAAGTGCATAGCTACTTGTACGGACTTTCCACTATGCATATGCGTCGTAATGAATTCAAAAGTCCAAGTTGGGTTTACTACAGGGGACGGGAAGAACATTTCGACCCTTTATCAAACATTATGAAATAGAGGAACGTTAGAATCGCACCAAAAACTATTAACATAGTTGCGCACCAATAGAATCACACCCCAAAATATTCCTAAAACGCACATTACGACCCTTAGAAACTTGGATGAGCTTGAAACACGGAAAATCTCACTTTCAACGGATTACCTCATATCTTGAACCTTGCCTCTATCGTAGGTCAACTAAATTTATTGAAACAAAAAGATTCCTGCTAGAGTTTTTCCTTACAATCAAGCAAGACCCTACCAGTGGTGAACTAGCAAAAATCACTAGGTTTCCTTGAATTCCAAACTGGAACTACACAATTCAAAGTGGCCAATTTCTAACCCGCCGATCAAAAGTAGCAAAAATAAGTAAAGTAAGTTGTTTTACACTCGTACAACGAAATCAAGCAATATATCTACCACAAGCTCACTGCAATTCCGGAAACTCACCGAAACTTACCTCTGCAAGCTCCCACGGCCTATATACACTGTGCAAAACACTTGTATCCATACATCCAAGCAAGTCAGGTACAAATTCAAGCAGTGCACATACATATATATACACAGTTCAAGAAGGCAAAGTTTGATACTCGTATAGAAGGGCGTGAAATATAGGCATGCATGCATACACACATACATACATATATAAGTACCTACACACGTTTCCGAGAATCGAGAGTGCGCCAACTCGATAACTCGCGGGTGCAGATGTTATATAGAAGCTTTCCATGTCGTCTTCCTCTTCATCGTCGTTGAGCTTATATTATACTTGCACCGATTTCACCGCAGCAATTAATGTGAGAAACATCTCAAGCTCTGCAGCATCGCAGGCTTACACATCACCATCCTCCCTCTTCATCTTTCTCGGTGCAGCAATACGTGTGGCCTTAACTTGTCATATATGATGTTATATATAGTTTGTTGGGTGGTATGATTAAGCGACGCTCGATTATTCCATTTGCAATGAGCCGTGTATATATCGTCGCAATTCAATTGATGTCTACAGCGGCACTTTGTCATTTGTATACCCCAAGCTTGCAAGCTCCCTATATATCTATATAATATAGCTTCAAATGGATTCCCTCGTGGTGTGATCTGGGTTTGTATGTTCGATTGACTGGAATGTCGGTAGAATCTGTGGCTATTAGGATGTTATGGAATGTGAATTTAAACGATGTATCTATCTGAATTTTTGAGGGGGAGGGGGTTGAATGAGTGTCCGATTCCGCTAACCTCAAATGCTTTTGGAAATTTTGACATTTAATTCGGCTAATTTTGAAGCTCATTCTAGATATATACTCATTATATACGTAGATTTGTTATACACAAAAATTATCTAAAAATCAGTTGTACTGGTCCTGTGCGATCAGTGGGCGGTACAGCTTTGCCCAAGTTGTCCAAGGTTTGCCATTTGCAGTGCATGAGGCTGTGAATCTATCTGTCGAGTCTGTTTGAGAAATAATCAACAGTCTAGAAACCAATTTCCCAACATTTCACAGGAAATCCACCAAATTCTACCGTCAACCTGTCAAAATCGTTCTCCAGAGTTTGAAAATTATATCATTGAATAATGAAATACCGATTACGATCGATTGTTCAGAATTTCAATGTGTAATGACTACTTCTTAATTCCATTTTCTATAGTCCCATTCAGCTAGTGAAAAGGGTGAAAAAATCCAAAAAATGTCTGTTGTTTAGAAACTAAATCAGAACCGAATATTTAATAAAGAGGAACCTATACAAGACGTCGAATTGACTTAATCGAATAATCAAATAGGCTGACTCGCGACTAGATTGTTTGGAGCCACTTTATTTGGCGTTAGTTCTACCGAGTTTGTGAAACTGCAAAATTTTTATGAAATTTTGCCTCATAGTAGGCTCAGAAATACTTTTAAATCGTGCAGGATTATTTCTTCCTCATCTTCAAACACCGAAAAATGACCAAATTGCCCCAACAATCTGGATCACAAATAAATTGAAAATTCTAGGGATGGCGAAATTGAGCATGCTTGCTCCATCATTATTAAATTCAAAATTGATAAATTGAGTAAGCGGGACGAGGGTGTTAAGGGTCAAGAAAATTTTTAAGCTATAATTTGCACCTAAAGAGAGCGCAAGAAATTTTTAATGAAACTTGAAAGCCTACTACCGCGCATGATACCGTTTTATGCTTTTAGCGAGGGCTATTTTGCATCGACGCGCTCATTTTTTGCCGTTTTAATGTGCGCGCGTGCCTCGTTAGCATTCGTTCATGGCCAATTTAACGCTTTGACACGGACGATATACAGCTATAGTTCATATAACTTGCATGCACAGGCGATAGTCATTGCTTTGATGAGAGACGTTTGTATTGAACGGAATTGATACTGGCAGATTTCTGTTGCAATTTAAAGAAAGACAGAAATGTTGAGAGGCATGGGAAACAGATCAGTATATATTAGAACAGGATAGACACATTTTGCGCGTTAACTTGTTTCCTTCTCTCTTTGTTGATATTCTGAGAGAACTAGTGATTGATGGTCTAGCTCTCATCATAGACCCGATACTGAGAATAGAATATAGTCGATTCATGGAAAGCTTTCCTAATGATACGAAACTTTAGGATATCGAGTTTCACAGTTGGATGGGCAAAATGTGAAGTGTTTGGGTTGTTCAAAACGAGGTTCAAAGGGAAGCGAGTAGGAAACTATGAATACCTGTGAGTAGCTTAATTTGAAGAGAGTACATCAATAGTACCATAGAATTTTGGAATTCAGTCAATTTCTGGTCAGTTGTTTGTTTGGAATATCTTAATGATGCAGAAAGAAATTTGAAATAGTATATCATGCAACAAGTGCGAGAAGGTCAATTTCCGCACAAGTTGCCAAACGAGTGCGAGAAGTTAATATTCACGCACACTTGGAACTTCTCGCGCAGCCAGAAGTTTCGAAGTGTGCGTGAATGTTACTTCTCGCGCGAGTTGGCAACGTGTGCGAAAACTTCTCGCACGTGTTGCGTATACTATTTTTCGATCGACTGTGCGTAAAGCACTGCTTTACGCACAGTAGTTGACGTTTACTTTACCCCCAGTCGATCAAAATAGTACATTTCGATACAAGGGCGTAAAACGTTTTATTCGCGTCCGAGTGATGGGTTTCCGGCCCGAGCCGCAGGCGAGGGTCGGAATCATCACGAGGATGCGAATAATACGTTTTACGGCCGTGTATCGAACTATACTTTTCGATAAACTGTGAGTAAAAGTCGACAAACTGTGCGCAAAGTACACTTTTACGCACAGTGTATCGAAAAACGTATTTCGATACTCGGGTGTGAAGTTTTTTTGCTTTACTCGTGCTAATTTCGACCCTCGCCAGGGCTCGGGCCGAAAACAATCTCTCGAAAAGCAAAACCAAACTTCCCTCCCTCGAATCGAAAAATACTATTTTGCAACTGTGCGCGAGTTGTAATTAAATGCACCACTGCGTCCGAGCAAGATTATCTTGAAAACGAAGTTTTCAAGAAAGGCCAAATTCAGAGAATGACGCGACATCATATTTTGGAACTGTGCGTGAATGAAAATGAATTAGAGCGAGAAGTAAAAGTTCGCACGCTTGCGCTATTAGTTTTTCCGAATTGATTCGATGGCCAAATAGTACATTTCGATACAAGGGCGTAAAACGTTTTATTCGCGTCCGAGTGATGGGTTTCCGGCCCGAGCCGCAGGCGAGGGTCAGAATCATCACGAGGATGCGAATAATAGGTTTTACGGCCGTGTATCTAACTATACTTTTCGATAAACTGTGAGTAAAAGTCGACAAACTGTGCGCAAAGTGCACTTTTACGCACAGTGTATCGAAAAATCAATTTCGCATGCGCGCGATTTGCGCGAATTTTTACTTCGGCAGGTACCCAGTGCGTAAATGTAAAACTGTGCGAGAACTCATTCACGCATTACTTCTCGCACTGTAAATAATGAAGAGAAGTCTCATTTTTTTACAACTTCGCGCACAGAGTTGCAAAAATTGTTCGCAGCACTCAAGTACGAATAAATTGTAATTCGAAGAACTCTCGATGTAAGGTGGAAGGAAAAAGGAATATGAGTCTGTCGAGTGTAAACGCTCTTTGGTCACATGTGCTGGCTATTTCGTCGACCCCTACGAAAACTAGCCAATTTCGATTTTCCTACGAAGACTAGCACATTTCGACCTCCCCACGAAGACTCACACATTTCTCCTATGCTTCAATATTGGCAAGATGTGCTACTCTTCGTGGGAAAGTCGAAATGTGCTAGTCTTCGTAAGGGCCCGCGCCGACGATTTCTTCACAGAAAACTGGGTCTTAAAAAAATGATTATTTGGGTTTTGAAAAAACAAACAAAATAAGCTATAAGGATAACAGGAGGCGTTGAATTTGATCGCACGAAGCTCTTATGACAGCAGTTGCATCGGAGTCAAGAGATTAGCTCTGCAATACAAGAAATCCCAAAAATATTGAATTTTTCTGTAAAAAGAGCAAATCTCGTACGATTCGCTACAAATAATTTATTTTCTAATTATTCAATGAAGCAAACATGAAGAATCTTCGGGGCTTGGTCAACGAGCGACCAGTGCTGCGATTCTCCATGTTGAGAATCATCTTTCTCAAAATGTTCTTCATTCCTAATACTGACTCGTTGTTCCAAAACCGGCGTAGCTAATCGCAATCAACTGATAGAAGAACGAAAACTGCTCAAGCTTGTCAATGAGAAATTTTGTGAACGGAACTGTTGCATGTATTAGGGCCAAGGTTGATCAGAGATTTCGGAGACCAGGTTGCTCTAAAATGCGTGTTTTGGCTGTCTAAATATGCATGAAATTATTTGCGCGTAGCGTCTCCTAGTGGTGCTGGGCAAAAAGCATCCCACTTAAATTACAAGTGTAATGCAGTTTTTCGCACCCCTTTCGAAATTAGCCCAATGGGTCGTTACGGCTCCAACGTGAATTTGTATATAACAAAGAATACGTCTATAACAAAGAATACGACTTTTAGGGCTCACGCCGCGGCGTGGACGGGAAATGATGCGCTGGTACCGGCAGATTACTGAGAAAATGAAAATGCGCATTTCTCGCGCTAAAACCTTGAATACTTCGAACGGAGTGGGGTGAATGGAAAAGTTGCAGAAGACCAAAGTTGTAGATATCTTATTTCCATCTCCCCCAATCCGAAGAAATTATGAGGACCGCCAATACGCATCCAAAAATGTGTATCTTGAAGAAATCTTTCGAGCTCTCGATTGCGAGTAACTACAAAATATATGATTTTTTGAGATATTTACGATTTTTTCATGGAGAGTACGAGGTTTGAGTCAGTGATTAACCTGAAAACAACTGGACATAATATCGACAGATTTTAGCAAGGATTTTAGCCTCTGTAACTTCCCGGGAAACACCTGTCCGTTCAAGTTTGCCAGTATTGGTGCTGGGCCCTGAGAAATGAGGAATTCCAATAGTACCAGTGCATTTTGATGAATGTCACTAATTTTCACGATATTTTCCTCGATATTTTCGGGATCTGTACGCTGATCAAAGATGAGAATCGGTGGCTTCGCATGTCTCATTAGTGTTAACAACAATTGTTGTATGATTAAATGACGTAGAATTGCATATATTATGAACAGAACCATGTATTTATCCACCAAAATGTGTTATCCGGTATCAAAATATACCATCCGTTGAAGCAGGAATATCGGAACGCTATGAATTGTTTTTCCCATTTCAAAAGTACATGAAAAATATCAATTCTCTATACGCAAAAATGATGTAGGGTTGCCACTTGAGTTTTCCGAAGGATTCGTGTATCAAAATCAAGGTGAGCCACATTTCGGCACTTTTTCGCCATAAATTCGAATCTGGTGTAGTTTTTTGGCAATGTGTATTTTCATGAGATCCTGATTTATTGAGGTCGAGATTGAGGTGCAATACTGAATTGGTCTACTTACTCCGATTGCCACGAAATCCAATAAAATGATTTTTAGGAGTTTTAGGCGTTTTTTACAGGAATTTTTAAGTCAAATATGCATAAGAAAAACCGAAACCACGTGAAAGATGTAAAAAAAATCAACGATTTTGGTCCTTGCAACTTTTCGATTAACCCCACTCCGTTTGAAAAATTCAGAAATTTTGTGTGAGAAATGCGCATTTTTGATTTCCTGAATGGTACTTATCCCGGTACCAGCGCATGATTCCCCGTCCACGGGAAGAGCCCTAGAAGCCGTATTCTTGGTTAAAGAACAAATTCTCACTGGAGCCGTAACGATCCATTGGGCTAATTGGACCAGGATTGCAAAAAAGTGGGTTCCATTTGTGTTTTGAATGGGACGCTTTTTTGCCCACCACTAGGAAATGCTTTGATTTTACACGGAAAAAATTAAAATCTTATTTGAAATCAAAAACACGCATCTCAGTGGAATTTGGGCCCCGAAATTTCTCTAATAGCTTTGGCCGTCTTCGCAACAGTCCTTATATTGTTAAGGACACAATTTAACTTTCAGTCTGAAAACCTTTTTTTAATCCGGCGAAGATGAACGAGAGACAATGATTTATAACTTTGCAATATCTCTATGTTTATAACCCAGCAGTCAGCCCATAATACATAGAAAATTCAGTGACTCGTTCAAAAAATCATGTCCTACGAACTTGAGGACAACCGTTTTCAACATCGGCCCTTCAGCTATCAAAACAAACCCAATACCAAGGCCAAGCATAAGCATCGAATCTTATTTCGGTTATAACACAATACACACAACACACATCATTCTGCAAGGGAGAGTGAGTAAAACCCCATGGGTTCCTGATGCGTCTCATCTCCACAGGGTGTCTTTCAAGGCGCCATATATACCATCATAGAATCCCATATAACTTGTAAAATGCACACACGCAGCATGCAAGGAAAATATACCACATGGTCGACAATGTACATACAACATCGCGGGGGTGCAGGCATATGAGGTAGATATAGGAGCCATACGGTTCTCGGGTTATAATAGTGCAACGCGCGAAAAGAGCTGCTCTAATACTGTATTGGGGGAATAATCGCAGAAGGGGGTCGGTCTCCTGATGTGCTTCTCAGCTCTATAACGCTACGATCCTTCGAGCTTGCATCATGCAATGGTTCTCCGGTCTCTTTTGGCGCGCGCGCGCGCATCCCATATCTCTTTATCCTTTTCTATCGTACACCCCCGCATGGATATACACTCTCTTGGGAACCCCGCGCTTTGCAGACATATACAGAACCCCGGTCAATACTCGGAATAAACGCGCGCATACATATAGCCAAGCATGTAATGCTTGCACTGAGCACGAACTTTCTATATCCCTCGAGTTGCTTCATTTGGCAAAGTTTGCTTGTGTGGGTTCACCATGATATGTTCGAATGTCTGCGTGGGTGCATTTAAAGCACCACATTGTTGGGACTTGCAAAATTTTACACCTCAATTTGAGATTTGAAAAGAGTTTTTTCTGGTAGAAGCTAGATTGCCTAGCTCACGGTGCAATGTTTTGGAATTTGTACCACCTTTGATGAGTTGCAAAAGAATTTTGAATTGGTGGAAGGTCGCTAATCTCGTCGATAGTCTTGTGCCTGTTCAGAATGAGATTTGATACTTTTTCAACTTGCTTACCAAAATTGCACCGTAATTCAATGGATAATTGTCACTTGTCATGTGTCAGGTTCATACTTGTTCTTATAGACAATCTTTGCGAATTAAAGATAGACCCAGGTCACTCGATTGTCTAGCGACGTATCTTGAACTTGTGCTACCTGGGCTCCAATACAATAACGACTGGGAGGATTCGGTACAATTAATTCCAATTCTGGCACTCTCAAATCACGATGATCTACTTCTTCCAAAACCATTGGGGTATTGGTATGGATGAAATTTGAGGTCAGTCCATCCAAAGTGTGCTCAAAATAGTGTGATTAAATTCTAACTTGAGCGTTCTGTGCATAAAAATTAAAACTAATATTTTGGTCAAATGAAACTACTTTTTAGATGTGCATTAAAATCTCAATCATAAAATACACTCAAAAGCAGAATGCAAGACTCAAAAATATGCAAAGTGTGAAAAACACGAGCGCAAATGACAGAAAGAGAGAGAGACCGGGACGGGAGGCTGTGAGCTTTTGCTTTGATGTTGGAGGCGCCACCTCCGAACACCGGGCACACGAGAAGACGATGAGAAATAGCCAAAGTGCAGAAGAAGACAGTGCGTGCGCGTCTCTCGCGCGTGTAGCATGTGAGTAACCTGTTTTACAACGTAGCCAGTGTTGATCGCCGGCTAGTGAACAAGAGCATCATCCACAAGAACAGACCTCTAACCTCGTTGTTCAACCATTTCAAAGATTAATTTTGTGAATTGTGTATCGGTACTTATACAAGCTAGGCGATTGTCTGCTGTATATAATCAGTGTAAGATTTGTGCCCTGCAACAGCCGTGGTGTTGAGGTTAGACGCACCGAGTTATTCGGTCGCGGATGGGACGTCTCCGCCGGTGCTGGTGGCCCCCGGGCCGCCGGCCTCCTCCATCATCAGCAGCATCAGCACCAGCATCAACATCATCATCATCATCATCTTGCTGAGGCTAATAATAATAATAGAAAGTGTATTCGCGAGTGTTTTGATAAGTAGGATATCCCTTGGTGTAATTTTGTGGTGGTAGCTGCCAAAGTGTTCTGACAGCAAGAAAAAGAAAAAGAAAAAAAGAAAAATGATGCACTCGAGACGAAGCTGCTGCTGCTGCTGTAGCCTCCTTGGCGCCGTTATCCTGATCGTCCTCGTCGTTGCTACTGGTTAGTATTTTATTTTATTACACTTACTTTTAACTGTCACCTTGTACAGATGTCATTCTTGATGATGCACTCTCTGGTACGTATAGGTATCTCGAATAAGTATTGCAAAGTCTTACCATTTGATGAGTATAATAATCAAGACAAGACACGTGGTGCTGTCATCTTTCACGCAATCCGATTTTCTTGATGACACTCACTAAAAAAGCCATCTAAGTATATCTGATCCGCCTCGTTCTCTTGAATAAAGGAAAAATGAGACTATCGGAGTCTTAGGTATGAGTAATTTTATGGGCTCGCTGACTGTGAATAAATTTTCAAGAGTCTCGACGTGGTTCGAATAATTTTTCTCGACGTCTATATATACGAGTATCTCGTGGACTTATAGACTTTTTGCATGTCAAAGATCTCGGTGTGCATCATTATTCGTCTGCTATACTTACTACTTTTACAACGTTGTAGGTAGCTATAGATCTTGATGCACTTTCCTGTAAAAGAAAATTTTGCTTATGGCTCCTGTGCGATGTAGGCATCATATATAGAGAAGTGATAGCTAGGTCTCTAGCAGCTAGCCCGGTAGCTGAATCCTTGGGTGTTCCTTCAAGATCGTGATCAAAGGGTTTGATATATACTCTGCAGCGTGTCTTAGTCTGTGAGCTGATCTAAAAACCTTTTTCCGAACGAATAAGAGAGCAAATCACTCGGTTGCTTCCCAGCCTTACTTACTTATATACGCTTTCGAGCTATCGATGAATATCCTGATGCACACAATGGCTATATAGGTATAGCTGATTTCCATAAGGCGCCTAGGGAATTCATTGACTATCTTTCTCTCGCTTCCCAATGGGAATTTTAAGCTCGATTTTAAAACTTGTAGAGACAGCGGTTGATAGCTTTTCGATAGTTTATTATATGGTGATGGAACAGTTGTGCGACTAATAATAGATGTGTAGAAAGATGATGATGAGGATTTGATGATAAGCGATGACACCCACGTGTCCACTTTTTAACGGTTTTTGAGAGAGCATTAAAAAATAAAGCATCTGGAATTTTCATTCAAAACAATCCATGAATCTGGAAATGAAGCAACTCGAATGGAATGCCAGAGACCTTGTGGAGGACAGAAAATTTATCTATGTCTGGCTTATTGGTTATTATCACCCTCATCACGACTTTATTATTTTTATGAGAATAATCTCTATTTTTATCAGTATAGAGGGACGTGAGTGTATGTCCTTTAGTCTTTGACGTACTATGTTACCCGAGGCCTTATACTTACTTGTCTGTCTATATGTCGAATACCGACGTTGTCGATTTCTCAAATATCTCCATGAATTTTCGAAATATCGTATGGGGGTCCGCTCAAAATATTACCGATTCTGAGAGGCTCAAAGAATTGGGGTCACTTTCTACATGTGCAATGTTTAAAAAAAAATAATCGAGAACTTTGAAAACTCAGCAATGTCGGTGCAATATTGATATGACTCACCGATATCACCTTCAATTTATTTGACTCAATACTCAATATTGATGATGACCACCCAAAAATTAGGATTTTAAAAGTGTGTAATCACTTATTTCCGTCAACATTTTTATCGAGATCTTAACTCGCTGAAGATAAAAAATGATCGTTAGAACTATTTTTGTACTAGATCAATATGATCGGCCGTGACTTTATCGCGTTCGTGGTAATTTCAAATCATGGAATGTATTAACTGTCCATTGCAAGAAGCTAATTTAATAATTAAATGTGCTGTTTTATAACATTGATATCAAACTATGAACCTTCTCGGCACATTGATTGCAACTTGGAGGCCATCGATGAAAATAAATGGATGAGATAGAGGAATACTTGAAAAATTTTTTTCATTCTACGCTTGACGATTTCCTTTTGGCAGATCTGTCTCTTCAGGGAAACTCAAAAAATCTGGTCAAGCTCAGGCCAGGTCAATTCCCAACTGATTGAATTAATTTGCAATAGTCAATTCGTGTATATCACATAATACGACGAAATATCAAATAATCATTTTTCAATCTGTAGTGAAACGAATATTGAAGCAAATTTGCGGCAGCTCTCAAGACACTATACGATCCATGCCATACACGAATCTGCAAAATTTTCTTACAAATATGAACAATTTCCGAAGAATATGAAAAAGTCAGGGGAGAATTGTTGGATGCTAAATCGTTTTGTATCGATGCCAAAGCAATCTCAGAACGCTTCAACCCTCCTCTCCGTGCTTACTACAACTCACTTTCTACTCCTTCTCAACGAAAATATTCGAATAAACCGAAGCAATAAAGCGTATTCTGGAAATGACTGCTACACACTACACCTTCCTGAATAGAATACTTACTACTCTGCAGATATGTCCAACTTCCAGGGAAGAGCGGAAACACGCGTCTCCTATAATATTATAAGCGGCGCCACGAGTTGGATCCTCTCATCCGCGAGCCATAAATACACCACCTAAACCATTTCTCTCCAAAAAGCAAGATATCATGTCTATAATAACACTAAGCTTCCTGAGCTTTCATAATTACATTAGAAAAAAAAAGCTATATATCTTCACCTCGATGAAAACACGTTCACCGCAGGGTAATACTTATCGGAAAACTTTCAGAGCTTTCAAGCTGTACTATCACCCATTCAAACATATATAATTTTCGTCCACGATACGTGCTCGAAGTTAAGAATGAAGAAAACGCGGCGCGCTCCTCATCGATTTGTACCATTTGTACGACTATACCTATATATGTATACCTTATCTTACCAAAGCAAAAGCTCTAATAGATCTCTTCTTGGGTCTACTACTACTACTACTACTAGTACTTCAATACCTATACGGAAGGATGGCATAGAATAGAATACGACTATTCGTGGAACGTGAATTGGGTTTTCTTGAGAAATCGTGCATCAGAGTTACCAATATATACATATATCTGTAGATCATCACTTCTTCTGCCCTATGCACACACACGTATAAGGTCGTGCAGTTGTCTAAAAACTCCGAATCCAAAGGTATTTCTCTTATATTAGAAGAAGGCAGAGAGTCTCCGCATAATTACTGTGCACAACGGGGGTTTCCACGACTTCTCCATTCGCGTGTGTATATAGGGGGCGCCGCGCCGGTAATTATGCGACAAGGTATTTTACACAACCGTAGAAAGCCCATCCTAACCTCTCTCCTCTTTTCCTCGTTTTGTGTCATTTATCTTTTGTCTAGCTTATTTGCTGCTGCTGCTGATGCAGTTCTCGGACACTGGCAATTTTACGCTACTAACCCGACAGGCTGCTCTATATATACATTAGGGGAGAGGCGGGTCTGTTGGCCAGTGCGGGTCTAATGGCCACTTGAATTATTCAAAGAGTAATGACAATAAAAATCTGAAAAAATTTTTATACGGGAGATTTTGACACCGTCTATTTGCCTATCGCGCGAAAAAGTTGAAATTTATCATTGGATCTCGAAAAAACGCTATCGTATTTTGACCCCGATTTCACCAGATTTTGAGCATTTTTCATGGCTTAAAAAATCTATTAAATATCGTTTCTCAACTTCCATAAGTCAATTTATCAGAAAGTTTGAAGCTTTCGCTTTCGATCCATGTAATGGTGATTTGTATTTGAACAATATTAACAATAAATATTTTAGATCGAAAGGTGAGATGTCGGGTGGGGCATGATGGCCGGGCAGTCGGGTGGCGATGGCCATGAGAAATTTGCAGTCCGGCGCCAGCCGACGAGCAGACGACATAACCCCAGGCATTGTAGCGAAAATTGACATATTAGAAAACTTATGATCCGGCGCTTTTCTGGTGTTGATTCATGATTCATACAATCATTTTCGACGTTTTATAGTGAAATCATGCCAACTTATATGGAAAAATCACAATTTATAAACCTTCATTCCCATGGCCAACGCGCCCGACTCGACTGGCCATCATGCCCGAGTGGGGCATGATGGCCACTTCGAATGTTTAATTCATTTACTCGCAAATTGTTGCCTCAAAAAATTTTTTGATTGATGTATTGTATTCTTCAGAGTCTCTACTTTTAATCTATGCCATTGGTTTTGGTCAGAGAGTTTAAATGAAGGTTTGTGCAGCTTGAAAAGAAAGAGTGGCCGTCATACCCCACTCTCCCCTATACCTTTATACTTTTCTTTAACACTAGTATATTGTATTATAACCGTTAGTTATTATAGCAAAAGCTGCTCGAAAAGCTGACTCTTCGTCGTCACGTTTCTTTCAATGAAACTCGCGAGGAAAAGACTTGGAAAAACGTTGGAAAAATTGGAATTTCCCGCACTCGAGCGCGCTTTTTTTTTACACTTTTTGCTACTGTACTACATGTGAACGTGGATTGCGAACGTTATTTTGTTTTCTGCACAAATTTTGTATTCTGTATGAGCCGCGGGCGAGTTAGCAGTAGCGCGACGATTTGCTATCACTTGATACATATATATATAGAGGTATACGATATATATATATATATATATATATGAAGGATGGGGTATAAGGGGTAAAATCGATTGGAGACCGGTCGAGTTTTGATTTTCATCGGTTTGGCAAATGGTGTGTGGCATAACGGTAGGTATATAAGTGGCCATCGTGCGCGTCGATTTTATATTCATCACTCTAAAAGCTTTTTATTTTTGGCGCGCAATGAACGCGCGAGATTTTCACATGAATTCCCCCCCCCCTTTTTTTTAACCTGTAAAAGTTAACTATGACCTCGTCTCTAACCATTGGATGTCCGATCTATCTCATCCGTCCATTTCGAGAGCAGCACGGTTATCGTGAATTATTTGTGATGCCACTGCTTTCACGGATGATAGCGTGAGTTAAAGCCATTCCGTGAAACTGACTCGTCAAACGAGTTGCTACTATATACGCTGAAACTTTGCAAACGGTGATCCGATGTTTTTTTTTTTACTCCATATCTCGTCGGAGGGCTAACTCATGATTACTTCGTGCCTTGAAATTATTACTGCCGGTCAGGGAGAATGTGGCATGGTTTGGTCTATAAAAGCGACTTATAAATCTTGAAAAATCGATAATTTTTTCAACAATCAAACTATAGATTGTATTGTGCCATCTTCGTATCGATCCTCTTTCAAAATTAGCGCTGCTATTGTTTTTAAAAATATTTCGTTCGATGGAGCAAAATTCATTTTGAATCATAGAATTAGTCGGTGGAACAATAATTACAGACGGTATAAGTCGCACCACGATAACTTTGTGTGATTATTGAATAGCAGAAAATTTTATGGCTTGGCATAGAGCCTGAAATCGATTATCGCCTCTACGACCATTTTGCGAGAGCAGTGCTGCTGCTGCTATAACGTATAAATCTACTTGTCGTACCCAAGCATTTCCTCCTGAAATTGAACATGAGACAAATTTCTGCGAGCATGTTCTGAATTCATCATAATTGTAAATCGATTCTCAAAGGCGCATGAATGAATACCAAACCTCGTTTTTACATTACAGGAGCAATACTTTTTGCCTCGAGTGTAATGTCTGCTTGGAACTAATTCAACCTGCTCTCGATCTCGTTCTCGACAAATCTATTCCTGCGTGAAGAGTTATTTGCCTCCAAATTGGTAATGCTCGTGATATTGTACAAAACGCTATCATGTTCATGAATATTGCAAGAACTAATTTATTGATAATATCGAAATAAATATAGCCCTGGGATGATGATGTAGCGAAAATATAGTTGTAAATTCTCAAAGTTGATTCAAATTTTCATGGTGTTTTTTTTTGTAGCTGTTCCAAGTGAAATCACATACTAATCGACCGGATACACTCCTTTATTTAAAAACTATATAAAACGCCTCTTGTCGAGCCTCTAGCGTTGTGAATGAAAACAAAAAGCTCTAGAAGACTGCATCCGGAAATTATAAGCATAGAATCCTGACACATCCATACACACACGCTTACATGAGAGAAATGAGATTTCAACCAAGCATGATTACGCTTTTATGCTAAGTTACACGCATAGAATACGATCAGTCTCACATACTACTCCCATAACACAAAATTTTTTTGATTGTCAAGCTCGTCATGTCCGCACCTTTTATCGGTTACCTTTGATTTTGTGCTGCGTTTATTTTATAAGCTCTGCCCACTTTTCACTATGCAAATGTACCCTAGTTTTACACAATATAATTGAGTATGAACATTTAATCAAAGTTCTGATTAAATTGTTGGTTCTTGTGTTTACCGAATCGTCAGAAGATTCTTGCAGTACGAAGGAGCAAACAAATGCGTTTTGGTTCAGTTGAAGAGTGTAATATATGGTAAATTTGGACCTATACTGTGAATTGGTGAATAACTGAATTGGAAAGTGTCAATTATTATTCTAAATATATTTTTGGGATGATATAAAGTTTTATAAATATTTTAGACCATTCCTATTGAATTAATCGATAAAAAAGATTGGTTAATCCCCTTATAGCTCATTAGAACCTCAAATTGACCCATAGCGTCTTGTTCTAGAAGCATAGGTGACGTAAAAATTTCACCAATCCAAGGAATTTCCAGAACCAGTATAATAGTGAATTTATTGTCAGTGACTCACAAGGGCAGGACCAGGTGTTTTGGTCACAAATCTTGTTCAAATTTTTTTGACAGGTTTTTGTAACCCCTAGAATATGAAGAATCCAGAGTAACTCCATACAATGGAATTTTTATTTAGAAGAGCTCCCAGTTTTAAAAACATTCAAGTTGTTGCTGGTATATCTTCATGAGACTTTGATTTTTTTTTTTTTTTTCATGGACAGTGCTAATGTCATAGGCTGTAGTTTTGGGCACAAGACCCACATTTGATAGAGTGGCTTCGGATTCTCGGTATTCTTGGTACTAACAAACAATGAAAAATATTTAGTAGACAAGATTGGTGACCCGGACCCGTGGGCTTCCCCTTGTCACTGACTCGGGATACATTTCGCTATTATCCTCCCAAGGAAAATACGTTGATTTTTTGAGGGCATCATAAATATTTGTATCTGAAATGCATAAACCATATTGTGGAATAAATAATCTATAAGGTAAAAATACCCAACTTGCCCCTTGTTCCCAACATGGCTCCATAAGCCAATCTCAGGATCAGGAACTCGTTGACCTTTTCGCAAACTTATTTGGACCAATCTCAAATGAACCAAGAAATTTAGAGCAAGATTTTCATTTTTCGCTTTTACACAACTAAGAAATAGTCGAGGAAATCGATTGCCGTAAGACCGACGCCGTGGATGTTTGATTTGATTAATCTTAGCGCACTTGAACAAATTCAATTCCTTTTGTCTTGACCTTCACAATTCCTTCTCTAGAATTGCAAAATTCTAATTTGGAGCCATTAAATGGACAACATACGGAGATAATTTCTTAAAACAACCAGAATTGAAGTGTACACAACATGCTCCCATACTGTTATCTCGAAAAATTTGCAGTGTGACTTTTTCCATCGCTCAAAACGTTTTTATTGCGTCAAAATAAGCCAGACCGACTAAAGAGAACTTCAAATGTGGTTGCACGGAGATGAAAACGATTTTATGCATTTCATCGCTGACTGACACTTTTCTACAAGATAGGGGGGCATACTGGGTACGCGAACTCGCGAAAAACTATTTCTCGGAAAAGTTTCGATCTCTCGGTGACGGATTGGTTGAAATTGAACTCACTCTATCTCATTTCGGAGGACTTGGAAACAAGATTTAAAATTAGCCAAACACGTTGAGAAATATTCAAGTACGACAGAACTATTACCAAAACGGCTCAAGGGAAGCATGTTGGATTGCCTTACATTCCGGAAATCTAATCGAACACAAAATCTGCCTCTTTCTTAATCGTTGAATTTACCGTGAGACGTTACCGCCTTCTTCATACATTTTCTCAAATTTTTAAATCTCAAAAATTGAAGTTAACATCCGTTTGGCATATAACTCCGTATCGCTTCTCCTTGAAGAATGAGACTCATCGCAATCTCCACCTAATACATATACAGGACACACAACGCACAAGTTTCTCGTGCACCTGTCGACACACCGCAGGCGATACCCACTTTGCTAACCCTCTCCTCCTCTTTTCAAGAAACAATCGCATCCGCAAACTCGCCAAACCTCTTGACTCGAAAACGAATTCATACGACTATGAATTCTTACATGATATGCACCGTGACAACCACTTCGAGTGCATTCCGCAAACAGAATTCACTGTCCTAATACCCCAAAATAAAACTCACCTGTCTCCTTATCATCAAAGTAAAACAAACTTAAAAGGCTACATTAGGCTATATCACATCTTTGACAAGTCGTTGGGCAAACCAACCGACCCTAACCTAAAATTCGCGAACTCGCTTTCTCAACTTTCAGAGATATGGTTTGGGCAGAGATGGTCTGCAGGAGGTAGATGCCAAGTAGCGGATTTATCCCGATCGTCATCCTGTATAATTTTCGTCCTGATACATCAAAAAGCAGAAAGATCAGAAGCTGCAGCTCTCTCCTTTTAGAGTCTCAGTGTTCGGTATATCAAACGGTCCTTTTTTTTCACCTTTCGATCATCCCTCATTCACTCCCCCCCCCCCCATCAGGGGTCTGATGTGGTTGGGTCCCTCTCTTCTTTCTTCTGCGGTGCTCGTTTTAGGCGTCTCTATAATACACTTACCTTTCTGGTATCGGTCAGAGAGCCCAAATCTGTTTTTTTCTTGTCATTCTTTCCTTTTCTTCTTTTTTATTGTCCTGTGGCCCCCTTTGGCGAATGATGTCGATGCTCTCGCAGCTGTTTTGTGTGTGAATTTCGTCGGATCCCTCTCTTTTTATTTTTCTTTCCGTGTAAAATCCCACGTGATATTGCGCTACATTGCTTTTATGCACTCGATGGACGTCTTTTGCCCTCTTCCAAACCGTACCAACAAAATGGGTGCATCTCTCGTGGCCCTTAGATCTCTCTTTTTCTTCACTCTTGATGATGTGTATAAGTAGGAAACGTAAAATTAATTGTTTTTTTTCTTCTGCTTGATATGATATTCATTCCTCTCTTCATGGCCCTTCGTCCCTTTCTCATTACATATTTTTCGATCTATATCTGGATGATGATGATGATAATGCTGCTGATGCGATGCATAGTCACGAAAACACGATATAAAACAGCAGCAGGAACAATATACACCCGTGTTTTCCATCTGCGGTGCAGTTCTGTTTGCTACACTTGCTCTGAGTATTTTTGCACCCCCGGTATGCACTCACACATATATAAAATACATACATACATCCACAGACGAGGGAATTTTACCGCAACTGCGACAATTTTTATTTTCCTGCGTCTACTTTAGACCCCTTTCTTTCTTTCTTTCTTTCTTCTATTCCAACGCGTTGTTTGAGGGCTCGTTACGTTGGAGGAGCGCGCAGTTTAAATTACACGGGAATTGACATTTTTCGGAATACTGCCTGCTCTGTGGTATTACTCCAGAGAGAGAGCAAACTCGGCGTGTTGCAGTAGCAGCAGAAGAGACTCTCTTTTCGCCGTTATTACGCGGGAGCTGCCTGCGGTTGCCATTCGCCAGAGACTGATCTCAAACTCATTATCTCGATTATTTAATCCTTTTTTCCCTTCAACTTTTTACTTTCCGACTCTCCTCCTCATAATACAGCAAAGACTGCCGAGTAACTGCTTTCTCTTGTTTATTTTCCCTAATTGCTCCTCTGGCCTTACTTATTATTCCTAATGAAAAGTTATTTGTGCACCCCTGCTGCCGTTGTTGCTGCTGCTTCTAAAGTCTCAGGATAATATTTTGTTGTATATTATACCTTGGTACCTGTGGTTAATCTATTAAACTTGGAACAAAGTATATTATGGGTATAATGCCGACGAAAGAAGATTATGGATGAATTCCAATTTCAAAGTAAATATATGGATGAATTTTCTATACTCTTTTGGGCTTCAAGATGATCAAAAAGTATGAGGTTTTAGAAGGTATTGATAGTAAGCTGTTCAGACGAGGACACGAAGAGGAGAAAAAAGGTGAAGGTACCCAATTTGCCGTTTTCTCAACAACTCTGGTTTATTACTTCACTACTCTGACCCATTTCGATATTTTCCAACGTATCCTAATTGACTTTAAAGTATGTTTCGAACACTACAAAATGAGCTGAATCACGTTGGAATAGAGTTAGGCCAGAGTAGTAAAGTAAACCAGAGTTTTTCAGAAAATGGCTTATTGGGAAAAAATTGGGTACTTTCACCTAAATTTGTGCATATTGCTCCGTTTATTTGAGAGAATGTTCTCTCTTTTTTCCAATAGGAGCTCTTGGATGAAGAGATTTTCTATCAGATCTCCTTGTACCTGACTCTGCATAATTGTTTTACTCTATGTATCCTTCATCTTATTCTACCTACAGTATCGCTTGTTCAGAGGTTCTGATGCATGGGTATTGTTTCTATAAAGATAAGCCCATATTTTTCCTCTTTATCAATTCATATTTTTCCTGTAACAGTCTTGAGAAATTTCACAGGGTGAAGTTGAGAAAGGCGCAAGTTATGAACTCTCTTCGTGTACTTGATGAAACTCCCTTTTTTCGAACTGAGACAATTGAGGTTACATAAGACGCTTTCGGTTTGTACTAAATTTGTTCAAATTCAAATCCCACAAAAATCCTATGCAAATTCACACACAATATTCACGAATACTCGAGAGGGAACCAAATACCGGAAAAATCTCCCGAGAGCTTGCGCGTTGATGGGTATTTTGAACATCGATGCGCGTAACACCACTTTGCATAAATCTATTACGCACGGAGTATCACAGAGAGTAGGTTAGAGTAGAGCATCAGAGCGCAATGAATTCCTCTCTCTCTCCTGTCAGAGAATTCATTAGTTTGGGATGCTGCACTACATCGAAGCTAACGCGCATCGCAGAGCTCTGATTACGAAATTCGATGCGATTGATCTGCGTCGAAATAAATTATTCCTCGAACGATTCGTCGTCGTTCATCGCCCACTCTCTTCTCTTTCTCCCTTTGACACACCTCATAGCTGCAGCAGCATCAAAATGTTTCCAATATATTCGCGCGTGAAAAACCACCTGAGTAATGAATTCAAATTATGGTGCTGGTCCGCCTCATCTATCTCCAAAACACCAGTGGGAATGAGGCACAACAATAGTGATTGAATCCTTTGAGAGTTTGTTCTTTGTATTTTCGTCTTTCGTTCTGTCAACATTTACCCTCTCGGTCAGAGATCAGGGCATCAGTTTCCATCGGGTTCACCATCTTCTTGTTTTCATCGATATACTTTCCCCGGTCATCGATAATTCCTTGTAGATCTTCCGTATTTCCAGCGATTTGGGCCAGCTCATCCATTAATTTCAGTCCATGTGTTTTTGTTTCTTCCATGCCAGTCCTTCTTGCCCTCGTTTTTACTCAAACTTTGTCGATGATATTGAGATCGATGCCAAGAGGAGTGGGACTGAAGAGGCATCTTTGCTTGACTCCTATTATATCCAAGTGTGAAAGGATTCAGTTAGTTCGCGCCGTATGATTACTAATTACTCAGATCTTTTTCAGCATTCTACCTTCTGCGCAAATTTTGCCCCAGTCGTGTCATGAGGTTCGTCCCATCTACCGTATCAAAAGTTGTATTGAAATCCACGAGTCCTATGTAGAGTTTTCCCAACGTGTTCTTCAGTTTATATCCCTCTTAGCTATTGAGTCTGAAAATGAGATCCATTCTTCCTCTGCCGCCGTAGCGGAAGACGGACAGACTTTCCCCCTACTTTTTTTCGAGTTCTGACCATATCCTCAGCTCCCTGTCTACCGTTCCTGTTAGCAGTTTGTTACAGTTCGTGCCAGAGAGATTCCTCTGTTGATATTCATAGACTCCGTCATCATTGTTGTTGTTAACAGGGAAAATCATTGCTATTTCCATTTTTGTTGATTGTCCCTACCTTCCCGAGTTTTTGCAAGATTTTTTTTCCTGCCTTGCCACAAATTCTTGAAGGGTTTCCTTCTGATTTCATCTAATCCGGCTGCTACTCCAGTTTTATGTCCTATTAACGCTGCTTTGAAGCCTGGTAGACATGGATTCTCGTTCATCTTCCCGATATCGCTTTCTGACGTGTTCACATCTGAAGTCGCGAGTTCTACTCTGCGTTACTTTATGTGTTCCTCTTTCGGTGACTGGTTCCCTTCTGAGGAATTTGAAATGTGTTGTACTTATTTTTGTTTTTTTGTTTAGTGTGGTTTTGACTTGTCCTCCTTCTGCATTTTCCAATTGTATTTCCAGGAGTCACTCATGTTCTTGCCTCCCTTCATTTCTCTCCATCTACATATCTTCCGCTTCTCTTCACTTGATTCCCGCTATTATGATTTCCAGTTTGCTTCTGTCTTCTTTCAGTCTCAATTTTCTATCCCAATCTTATTTTTCAGAAAGTCCAGCATTCGCCATACAACACCTATACTTTGTCCTTTGACTCCTCCTCTTTGCTGTCTTGGCTCAAACTGTAGATTGTCATATCACAAATATAGTATGAGTCTTCATTTCTATCTCTAGAGCGTGCAATAGTTATTGCTAAAAATTATAATTTATCATGCAAATATTCTCAATCACCGTATCATCCTCTTCCGCATGTTTTCCCTTCTGCTTTCTCAATACACACACAGATGAAACTGCAATAAATCTCAGAAAAGCTTATATCGGGTACTACATACGCGTCAGGTAAGGCTATATCCAATATCCGAAATCTATCGAGATTCAATTTTCATGCCTCCGTGCGCTCACCGCAACATTGCTCTTCACCTTTTTCTCAACACAACACAGCTTTTATAATATTAGGATCAAGTGTGATGGTCTCTGAACCATATCGATGTACCTGAAAATGTGTGGGCGTTTCGTCTCGTCCACGTTCGGTGCTCGAACAAGGATAAGCAATAAAATAGAGTTCAGGTTAAGAAAAAAACTATGAGATAGAAAGAAAAAAACAAGTATCAGTGCCGTCGACCTCCATCTTTCGGAAACGGTGAGGGTAGGAACAGGAGTGTGTCACACAGGAGGCAAGTGCAAAAAAAGCTACAATAGATTTTGGGATGTGAATGCGCAAAAAGTGAACATCATAGCCAATAAAGCGCCGTATTGGGACATCAGGTTCGAAAGAGTATGATGCTCGGATCCATATTCTCGACGGTCGTCTCTTCTTCTCGCTCGGTGTGTCTATAACCCATCCTGAATTTGAGACTCCACCGACGATGACATGGATTTTACACACGTGTGTATATATAACATACCGCAAGCACGCAGGGGATATCGCACGCTTGTTATATGCACTCGGGCGCATAAAAATTGCTCTGGCGCGCATCGAATGCGGCCTTACCCCTTTTCCTCGCATTGTTCCTCGTATACATGGGGCGGGTTAGGCGTATGCACATCTGTATACATCTCCTGCATATATGCGCTTTTTTTACATTTCTTTTAGAAGTGAACAAGCTAGTGCAAGCTAATTATTAGCAGGTTATACGTGTCTATATACGTACACGTGTTGGAGTGTAAAGCCGTTTGTGGTAAAACTAAGAGATATGAATGAAAATTTTACGGGTCTTACACATAGGCAATGTTATCTCGCGCTTCAAAGTGGCCTATACTCGCGAGTCAGAGGAGAGAGAGAAGGCTTTCGAGTGCTTTTGGCTGCTTCTACTACACTTCAGTCTCGCACTTCGACAAGTATGTACAGTACACGCGTACAATCACTCTGTATATCCTCTAATTGTATGTGTATAGGAGGTTGATTCTAAAATTGGCAGCAAAAGATTCCGGTGACGCATACTTGAACCTCCTCGTGTCGTATCTACATAAACGAGATGGTTGAATTTTATTCTCGTCGAGATGTTTGTGTTTCGATGTTGTCAAAAGTCTCCCTGACCATCCGAGTATGCGAGCTTTTTAGATTGTTTATGCAAATGTTGCAGAAAAAGCTTAGGAATCTCGGTAATTCCCATTGTTTGTCTTACTAGTCTTGGTCTAGTTAGGCACTCCCATCGATCATTTCCTCCAATCAGTACATCATTCATTTTCTTTTTTGAATCGCAAATGATATCAGATTGTAATAAAATTTTGAGGTTAATTCTTTCTGTCTCCAGAATTTTGAATTTTTTGCTAGAACAAGAACCAGCCCAAAATACAGCAGATGCTTTCTTACAGAATTTACTACAATATTATTTTCTTCTTGCCTAGAGAAAAAAACTTATTGGAAATGAATTGACTTTATTTGGTTTATTATGAAAAGATGTCAAATTGTAGAGTAGACGAGTAGTTGATGCGAATGGAATAAATTCGATTTCTAATTCCTAAGTTCTGTGAAAATTCCCTGTGCATTTTGACTTGATACTAACTTCCCAGAAGTCCAGATCTCAGGCTGTTGACTTTTTGTAAAACTGCGAATCACTGTCAATGTCCGTGTTTCACTTGGGCTGGTAAAAAATTGTTGAAAATCGGGGCTTATAATGAGCTACAAAGGGTTTTTCTGACACTCGGAAGAGTTTGTACTTCGTTCCGTGACGAATGTTTTGTCCCCGGCTGCTGATGCTAAAAGCGCCTCTAACAAGGGGAGGACCAACCTTGCGGGTCCTGGATCTTGACAAAACTTAGGGAATCATCTTGTTTTGGTGAAACATGAAGGTACCTCCAAGGGTTAAGTCCAATGGGCCTCCTATCCCGAGATATAGCTATGGAGGTTAGCATTGTCAGTATATCTATATATGTGTCATTTTAACATGGGCCCATATAGACAATGCTAATTTCCATCGTTGTATCTCTGGACAGGAGGCCCATTGGACTTAACCCTTGGGGATACCTTCATTTTGCACCAAAACAAGATGATTCCCAGAGTTTCATAAGAATCCGTGTTCTGCAAGGTTGGAGCTCCCCTTGTAAGTTCTTGATTTTTTCTGGCCGTTCTAGGAAAAAGAAGAAAAAAAAATTTATTCTGATCTAAATTGCGATCTAACCACGATTGCGCCAAATATTCTGACAAATGAGATGAATCATTCAAGTTACGATGTTTCCCAACTTTTGTAGTCAACCTCGTGTAAATGCCCCCTTACGTCGGGACCATCAAGTATTTTCCCTGTATAGATAGAGTCATACTGCTGATGTCGTTTTGGAATTCAAAACTTGATCTATATTCGGAAGCAGTGACGTATGAGTAGAAGAGAAGTGTGCATAGAGGAGAGAGGAATGGTTAAGAGAGGGTTAGCCCGCGGGATGTTTGTGTTTGCTCATGCGGTCGACGAGCTCTAGGGCGAAAGGACTCTGTGAGTGTTGATACACGGAATTCTACTATTCCAATGAGAAATGCGAATTTGAAAGGTCCGGACGACGACGCTAACGGTCGGCTCTCAATTCTGTTTATTGACCAAGAGTGTATCCCCGGAATTCCGCGAGTATACACACTTCAATCACAGTACTCACTCTCTATATCTATGATATTTAGTTTATGAAAAATGCACGACGATTATTTAGAACGATCAAAAAAAGATTTGCGTGACTCTCCTTTCATGAAAATTTTGAGTCATCCTGCTGCTTATAGACTTCAAAAAACCACTCTGAGGTATATTCTTTCCGTTCGGTTAATATTTATCTTGAAAATTTTCTTTTGAGATATGGGGGTCTTCTTTTTCTTTGATGAAAATCATTCATTTTCCCGGAATGGTGCTTCCCCGAGAGAGACGTTTTTGAAAGTTCAGAAGTGAAATGAGGAAAGCATCGTGCGGCAAGCGTCTTTCAGAGGCACAACTTGTTCAGCAGCAGAAGCAACTTATATCGAATCCCTAATCAAATTCCGGAAATTTTGTTGGGTAGAAAACTTGTATTGGCTTTACATGGATAGAGGAGAGCAACTCTTCTGACGCTGCAAAAGTAGCAGCTCTCGGTGCAGCAACAAAGTTTTTCATAAGGAGGGAAATGAAGATTCATTCAACATGTTCGACTGGAATGAATTCAATGATGATTTGATAGGTAAATTTTCTTGGTTTCATGATCTCGGTACAAGGACTTGCAATAACTTGGACATTTCGAACTTTGAAAAATCACTCTTGATCGAGTTGAAGTATTCTAGAAACTCTGCGATGAAAATTCAATTCTTAACTTCATGCTGCTGAGGAATTGTGGAAGAATAAGTATATACATCAGAAAGGTTTGTAGCGTCTCCAAACACTTTATCCAGTAAACGTATATATTTTCCAAAAAATTCTCATTTCTTTCACAATATGCTCAATTTTATGGAATACCTCGACAATTCCAATATTATTCAACGTATTGTTCCAAACTTTCTGTCTGAAACTCAAATATTTATTTTGGAAATTAAGATCCAATACATCCGCAATGAAATGAGAAATAATTACCCATCAGCGTAGGCATAAAAAGTCGTCTCCGCGGATAGGGATAATTAATCAATGCTTCGCTCACATTAAATACCGCGAAAATCCCAACGTGACACTTTTTCTGACCGATAGATTAAATAGATGTGACCGTGCGAACAACCGCCGGTGTATTAGTACCAGGAAAATCCATATTCTGATGTGCACGACCTCGCGTTCGCGGTACCATAGTAATTCAAAATTCATCAGCGCTCGGTAGTGGTAATAAGTAGGTTACAAACGTTGAAAATAACTCGTTCAGACCGTCGTCATCTACTGCAATGATCCAGATTCACAATCCTGCACATACATCAACCTCTGCAGTGAATTACAAATTAAAACTCTATCCGTTGAAAAAGTCACAGCGCATAACACGTCTCAATAAATAATCATCACACCGTTCTCTCTGTTTCACACTGCAAGCAACGGTCGTATCTGCAAGCTCATCTTCGAAATTTTATTCTCACCCACCTTTTTTTTTATCAGCTAATGAGTAAGATAAATTTGACCTAATCTATCAGTGAACTATAGGTTCTGTATAGCAAAATTGAGGTTGGCATGCAGTTCTTTTGCAACCGATTCGGCTTGACTCGCTGATTACGAATATCTCATTTTCGGACCGACGAAAATGGTATTTTGAGCATAAGTCGAGAAGTTTTTTCAGTCGGAGAAGTAAATTTCTGAAACAAAAAAAGTTGCATTTATATCGTTTATGCGAAACATGCATTGAATCGTTGGAACTGACATTTACAGTTGCGAATACGAGTTTCTTGATATCAATTTGGTAGGTATAACTTTGAATTATAAAGTAGACCCTCAAAAGTGAATATGCCACTCGGTTTATTGTGTATAAATTTCAAAGAACCAAAGAGTATTCTAGACATTTTTCTACCCAACATCCTTCTATCGCAGCATGATCTATTTTTACCATCCAGTACGTCTATATCACGTCATAATGAGCACGATATAGTGATTTGGACCAATGAAAAAAAAAATTCAAATGTGGTTGCGCAAAGATACGAATGGTTTCACACAATTTATCGCCGATTGACATTGTTGTAAAGGATGGGGCGCATATTGGATACACTTTTCAGGAAAATTGCGATAGCTCGGCTTTGTTCGGTCAAAATTGAACTCACCACGGCTCATTTTTAGCATAAACAATGAAAATGACCTAAGGTACGCTGAAAAACACGAAATAAATATCGAAGTTGTCCAAGTCTATTGTCAAAATGGCTTAGGAAGGAGAGGGAGGGGCATTTTGGGCACAATTAACGTGCATCATGCATTGAATAATTCAAAAATATCATACTTACGCGAATAGATATACAAAACGTGGTATATTTAAATGTTCCCAATAACACTCATGGCATCAAACGGCAATATTAATAAACTTTGGAAAACCACGGTCGACTCTCTCGATTGGCCAGATTAAACACAAAGTGAACATTTACGCGCTCGCTTATTTGTGCCAGAGTCACAAGCTTGATGAGAGCTTTCGCACAACATGTATACATAGATATATATGCACTGCGCATGTATGTGTGTTCTGAAACTCTCTCACGCAAAATTGCCGATCTCCGCGTGTCTGCTCTTTCGCTATCCTTTAAATCTGGAATGATTGCTTTGGATGTGTTTCTGTATTGGTGTGTATATATATATATCAGAGTGAGAGAGAGAGAGATTGAGTGAGCTTGGCGTGAAAGTTTGAAGCGTCGCCGCAGGGATGACGACGACGACGACGACGTTATATACCTCGCAAACTCAAGAGCGCATTGACAGCTTGCGGCTTTCTGATGGCTGCAGCTACTGCTCTGCTAATTTACGCGTGCACTACTTCCCACCCATGTAACATTCCTTATTTTTTTTTTCAACCTTCCTCTTTCTCTCTGTAGCGCGCACTTTCTTTCTTTCATTCTGTCTCTGGGATAGAATTTTCTAGCGTTCGAATAGTCCCATTCGATGCAAATCGGTATGCACTGCTGAAAGAAAGAAAGAAAGAATGAAAGAAAGATAGATAGATAGATAGATAGATAGATAGATAGATAGAGAGGGCGGACAAAGGCATTCTGTTCGCTTATAATCGAATTTCTTTTCTTTCGAATGCGGTATATAGAGAGAGAATCGGCAAATCTCCGCGACAGACACTGATGTCCGACGATGGCGCATGCGAATCGAAAAAAGTTGAAGGAGCTCGGCCGGGACTGCTACCGGTTGTGTTCCCCAGAATTATATTATGCTGAATAAGAGAAGAATGACTATAGAGAGGGCATCATCGGGGCAACAACAGGATCGGATCAGCTTCTGTATTATATTATTCAGAGCTTAGATATGTGTATATGTTTACATGCTTATATTTAATGGGAATGTCGATAGAAGGGCCTCTGGGTTCCTTTGCTCTTTTTTTTTATTTTTTTTTTTTCGACCATTTGGTCCCACTTCAGCTATCTATGATGTTGAAGTTTGAAACGTTTCAATACAACGAAATGGATAACCTTACGCCCTCAGGTAGTTTTCAGAGCATGAATTGAGGTCTTTTTGTTCTGAACAACAGCAAGCAATGATCGGTGTGATAAACTCTACCAATGGTTGGTGATTTGAGTCTTGAAAATTCTACATATTCCTGAAATTTTATTTTCATCGTTGCAAAAAAACGTTCCAAACTTCAACACCATAGCTATCTCCTGACGAGAGAGATATCTGTGCTTTTGCCACACGTTGGCGTCCAAGTTGGCATCTGCATGCAGGGCTGAAAATTGTTCAAGTGAGTTGATTCAGAGGGATGGAACAAATGAAGTTCTCGTCGGCGCTGCTTATTTTGTATTTCATGTCATCGATTATCTTCATGGTGGGTGGTGTAGCTCTGGCTCCTTCCTTCTAATTGTTGCTCGCAAATTCTGCATAGCAAAAAGTGAAGGGAGAGTCTTGCAATCCTCCTAAAGGAACGTGTACTACTGCAGTCAATGAATGACCACTTGAATTATGTTTTTCTTCAAAGTGTGATAAATTTTTTCCAGATATTCATCAAGTAGATGTCTCGTTATTACAACTAGACTTCGCGATTTACAGATATTCAAATTTTTTTTTTGATATTTGAAATTTTCGTACCGTGCTCTAAGCTGCTGCTCTAATTGTGATAAGAAGTGCGTTGAATTGGATAAAAATCATTTGTGCTTGAATTTTTGTGAAAAATCGCTGTAAAACTTGCACTATTGGAGATTCGAAAAATTCTCTCGACGACACTTCCGAAATAGACAAGAAAGATATGCCGAAGGAAATCTAAAAGAAAGAAGTAGGGCGTTCCAGGAAGTCGCAGAGTGGAGAAAATCGAAAATGATATGACGCAGAGATGAAAATTTTGTGAATTGCACCCTTTTTGAAAGCGCTACACTGAACATCCTTGAAAATTTTCTGCTGTTTGTTGAAATTCTTTGTGAGATGAAATCCTTCCCTTTCAAAGGGGGAAATTTGTTCTCGAGTTTGGATGCTGATGAGCATTTTTTGTTCAAAATTCCTGATTGAGTGGAGTTGAAGTCTGACGACTTTGAAGTCCATTCTTTTCAGGCTCACAGCGTGTCACCAAATTGGTACCATCTGATGATTCTTGCTCACTCTTTCCGTTTCTTATTCTTTTGAAAATCTTTTCAAAAACAGAAGATTCTATCAGGTTCCTTTGGAATTTCAAATCAAACCTCAACGCAAGATCATTTATTTCATCTGTTTATGCTAATTCGTCCATGTATAACACATTGAGGTTCTATATGAACCATTCAATGTCAGCATTCTAATCCTAACCCCATCTTTGTTAACGATAAAAGTTTCATTCAACATTTCAATTTTCTCCTGTCGGGTGAGACATCCTTTTGAATCCAACTTGATAACCTAAAACTTTCATCAAATATTTTCTACAATCGTTCGCTGCTCAACGAAATGAATATTCATGCACAAGGGCACAACATATAACGTAGTACAACAGCAGAACAGAAGGTCATTCCTTTTTCACTCTACTTTTTTTTCTTATTTTCCCAAGAGCGTGGAAAAGTAACCTGAACTTCTCTCTCCTTGAGCTTAAAGAGAGAAATTTTTTGGCTCTTCTACATACATCAGGGGGCACAGGTGCGATGTGGTGGCTGTTGTATTCTTCTTTCCTCGAGCAAAAAGAGTCCAAACACGTGAAATAAAATTCTGAAGCTCTCGCTTTTGCACGAGTGAACGCTTCGACGCCTTTTCGAGTATAGTATATACGCTGCATATATGCTCAACCTTTTGCTGTTTCTCATTTTCGCACATGCACACGAGATTCGCCGACGACGACGACGACACGACGAATATATATAAGAGAGACATCGACATTTGAGATGAATGGAAAAAGGGTGAGCAGCGTATACCTCATCCCCAAAAGAAGAAGAAGAATCGCTGACCTCATTCCCTTGCTTCCTTTTTGGAAGAGTCTCAAATTTCAATCTCTCCTTTTGAGACAGATTTGCAAATACATTCACCCAAAATTCAATTTCACATTTGCTCAACCTCGTCTATATATTTCTTACATTTTATTTTTTTTTTCTGTTCCAGGTGAGTGAACATACAACTGTTGCAATCATCATCGCAATGCAATTTCGAGTTATTGAAAAGCGATATTTCGAATGTAGATGAGAGAAATTGTGTGTGAGTACATATGAATTCAGCGTATAAATGATGATCTGGGCAATTACTGATGACATTTATTATCCTTCAAAATTAATACCTCATCGATACACTCAAAGCACATATAATAATTTATCGAACCGGAACAAAACGCGCGACACCGATTTATTGATGTTTCTCTCTCACAAGCATCACGTGATACTGTAGGTATCTTTATTGAGCCAATCTTCGCGTGCCGACAAATTTTCATACAAATTTTCATTTCCTTCCGTCAATAATTCCATATGAATTAGCAATAATTAATATCCTATCTTTTTTCAACTCCCGATTATCAAAAACTCTCGTCGACAATTTTTCTCATCAGTTTGTATAATAATAGCTCACCTCATAAAATATCGAATTAGTTCGTTGCGCCAGAATTTACCTCAAAATGCCCATCACGTATTATTCATGTGATGAAAAGGAGTCATCCGCTTACTCCTTTTCTTCTTCACTCCTTTGATCACAATTTTCAACATCACTCCACCCATCGTTTCTTCTTCACATGCAACCAATACGAATACTACGACTGCTTAATATAGTAGCGTCCAAACCCATAAATTATCAATTAATAAGGCCCAACGATCTTCTTCCTCTATATACGTTTCCAAACAGCCCATATCCGTACATAATATAAACACACCTGCCGAGATATATGCTTTTGAAATAGCCACGTGGACCCTTGTGATGTATCTATATGTGAGTGATTCCACCGAAAGTGGGATTTTTTGTATTTCAAATTCCCCCAAGGTTCTGAGGGTTGGGACTCGGGTTGGGATGTGCATTGTAATGTTCTAGGGTGTATTCTATTGGTGCGCGACTATGTTGATAGTTTTTGGGGCGATTCTAACGTTCCTCTATTTCATAATGCTTGATAAAGGGTCCAAATGTTCTTCCCGTTCCGTGTGGGCAACCTAACTTCGACTTTTGAATTCATCACGACGCATATGCGGATTCGAAAACTCCCATGTGTAGCTACGCACTTCAATTTGTAATACTTCTAATAATTTAATGCACCACTTTGCGAGTCGAAATTACTTGCTTAGTTCGCGCACGGACATCCGACATTTTGAAGACGGATTTCCACCGAAACTGCTAGCACAGCACCAATCAGGTTGGCCAAGTTCCCGATCGTCCATTAAACCTTTCTAACCAATGGGGTTGATTTTCAAATACCCGAATACACCTAATCCACGTGCAACAGTAGCCAAAAACTCGAATCCGCACCCAGGCGCTCTATATAAACGTGTTTTCTAAATGGGGTACAAAATTTTCTGTCCTCTCCGTCCCCATGTTGTGCTCCTCTTTGGCGTGCTATATCGTTTTGTAAAACACAATTTTTTGTTGTATTTGATCGCATTCGAACAAATCTGTGCGGAAAAGGGTCCTTGATTAGTTGCCGAGCCGTGGAAATATTTTAAATATATTTTGAGGCAAAATTTCAATTCCGTTCCAGTCCATTCGGCCCCCTGTAACTTGACATATCTCTGCCCGGTGACAATTTCGAGATTTCTTATTCTGGATACATCTTTTTTGTGCCCAAACGAGTGGAAATCAAGTGCTATTACCCGCCGAAGTTTGTCTTGGGCTGAAATAATTTTGTAACCCAAATCACTCCTCGTGACGAGTTTGGCCCTAAAAAAATCCCACAATGAAAAAAGAGATTAGTTGCGCTAAAGAAGAGGGTCCTTTGTCACAAAGTTCACGTGTAAATCATATGGCATTTGTTTTAAACGTAAACTTTGTAACGAAGGGTCCTCTCCTTTGGCGCAACGAACCTCTTTTTTCAGTGCACTATCTGTGGAATCGCCCATGTATAGACGTGTCAAACACACACAAAAAATCGATCTTGTCGCGAAAAATGGAATGAAGCGGGTATAAAAGACGTCGAAAATAAAAAACGAGAAAGACGAGAGAAAAAATTATAGCTCCACCGATCACAAGTCTGAGAATAAAAGAAAGCAAATGATGAGGGGTTTATACTATATTAAAGAAAGAGATTCAAGTTCGTAGAACGACGAGACGACGAGCAAAATATAAGCTGGGTCCAGTTTTCTGTTTTGCTCAGTCGCCCAAAGCGTGTATAATCGGCTGCAAACACCATCAGACTAACGCAAGCTCACTTATTATATTGTATAGATACATGTAAGTGTATTAGTGTCTGAGAAGAAAAAAAAAGAAGCAAAACGGAGCCAAAGCGCAATTACGAGTCCTCCTTTGGGAATTTATACTATACACCAACCCTTTGCAAAGTCTGGTATATTCTTATCCTGTAATATAGCAAGGAAAAAAAGAAAGAAAAGAAAAAAAATGAACCATTCGTGAAATGAGAAACGTGGACGCTCGTGCGACGTCGCGCGTCTCTCCTTCTCCTTACCCTTCTTTTGACTGCATCACGCGCAAAGCTTCGAGCTTGCAAGCTGCTTATATGCAAATCGATGCTCATTCCATAGGGATTCGGTTTGAGAGAGAGGAAGGAAGGAAGATGGAAGGAAGGAAGCTTCCTTTTGCTTCGCCGGGAAAACGCGGAAGACGACGACGCTCTTCTAAGGAAGAAAAACTCGATCTTGCTTGCGCGAGTCTTTTTGACGTCGTAGTCGAAGAACACGATGCTCATGCTTTACAACTACTACAACTGTGTATAGAATTCCAGTGTAGATGTCTTTGGGATCTGGAAATTCATTACGAATGATGCGAAGCGTAACTGGATATTTGTGTATTTTCGATGATTATTTTCGAATCTTGTGCGGTTGGAAACTTTTTATTGTACTCAATTTTACAATTTTAGTGCTGGAGAAAGGAATGTAAGATTTTGATGTTGGCTATGGCGTGTTTTGCTAAAACCATAGTTTTGATATGGTCGTCATACGTTTGTCATTTCAATACGTTTGAAATGAATGTTATCATTCAATTTTATGATGGTAAATAAGATCATGAATCTATGGTGTGATGATTTAAGCTGAAGAATCCACGGAAATTTTGATGTGAACTTGAGAATGATTGTGATAGGAAATTATCCTGAGTCGGAGATCCTGATCCCTTACATCCCGAGTCTAGTATTCTTTTCCCCTTCTTTTCTTATAGATCTCGTAAAATCTTTCCAATCTCAAAAATTGTTGATGAAAAATGATTCCCAAATCGTATTCAAAATTCGAGACATTGCTTCCTTTGTTGGTGCTTCGGGTATATTCTTACTAAATCAGAAAATCCGAATGATTCCATGAAATTGCTAAATTTTAAAAAATTGGTCGTCCCAACTTCAATCTGTACACTGTTTGTCCTTTATTTTGTTCCCAATATTTTTTCAAAGACTCCTTTCACCCCCTAGAAAGCTTCTTTATGACCACAAATGAAAGAGGAAACCCTCTAGTGTAATCGAGAAAATTTCCTAACCCCCCTGCACAGCCATTTTTAGTGATTTTCAAGGCAAAGTTTTTCCTCAGTTATCGGCTCTTTCTGCGCATGCGCGTGGTTGAATGTCTCTTGAAATAATTTCAATCGATAGCGGACAAAATTTTCTTCAAAACGACCTCTTAATGAAGTTGATTTTATGCACTACAAACAGAACTGTGACTAGTTCCGAAAAGTGAGAGAGTCCAAGGTATCAAATCTGTGGGTCGAAAAGTAAGTGGTTATTTGCCCTCCCTGAGCTCACGGATTTGATACCTTGTTGGACTCTCTCACTTTTCGAAACCAGCCACAGCTCTGGTTGTAGTGCCCCAAATCAACTTCATGAGGAGGTCATTTTGAAGAAAATTTTGTCCGCTATCGATTTAAAATACATTCAGAGTCAGTCAACTACGCGCATTTGCAGGAAAAGCCAATAGCTGGAGGTAAAATTTGTCTGAAAAATCACTCAAGATGGCTATACAGGGGGGGGGGGGGTTAGAAAATTTTTTTCGCCCACACTCAAAGTTTCTACTCTCATTTCTGGTCATAAAGAGGCCCTCTGGAGGATGAAGGAGTCTTTTAAAAAATATTGGGAAATAACAGACACCCTAACTGGACATGTATCAACAAAAAAAACTTTGATTCATCTCTTACCAAATTGAACCACATATTATTAATCAGGAATTTCATTGAAGCGATTGGTCTTTCCTGCTAGTATTTTTATTGCAATTATGCAACGTTTCGATTGTGAGTGTACAATCCTCTTCAGGCTTAAAATATTCGAATAGTCACATTTGAAGAATCAAATACTTTCATCCAAGAAAATCCTGGAGTCGTTATTTCCTCTTTTGAACACAGTACAGTGATGGTGATAACTTTCCATTTCTAATTTAGATGTTTGTTGCTGTGTTATTGATCCTTCAGTCCTGGGATGACAAGGGATGATATTCTTGTCGATCGACACAACATAACGACTCCAGGATTTTCTTGGATGAAAGTATTTGATTCTTCAAATGTGACTATTCGAATATTTTAAGCCTGAAGAGGATTGTACACTCACAATCGAAACGTTGCATAATTGCAATAAAAATACTAGCAGGAAAGACCAATCGCTTCAATGAAATTCCTGATTATCAATTTTTGATCCTGCAATCGAGTCATTTTCATCGATAACCACATATTATTGTTTCACCAATTCAATGAAAACCATTCCAACTTTATATATCTGGGAGTTACACATCGATACCTCCTACGAAGAAAACACTTTCATATCGTCCGACGAAAAGTAACACATACGCCGGCTCCCGGCGAAAAGTATCACATAGAGCTTGTGCCCGGCGAAGAGTATCACTTGGTGCTTGTGCCCGACGAAAAGCAACACTTGCTGCGGGACGAAAATTTCCGTTATCTTTCAGCCATTCCGCAAATTTCTCGAAGACGGATTGATCTTTTTGAACTATTCGAAATGGATTCTGAAACGAGATCGATCTAGAACATTGCGCATATCTTCATAATATTTCCAAACATTTCGAAATTGTTTCACAGCCTTTGGGAGTTTGGTGCAGTATAGAAGTCAGCTAATCGTTGCTTTCGACTGAACTTGTTCTTTGTACAGTGAAGTTCGAGTAATATTTCTATCTGCACTTGGTTCCTCGTGCTTTTGGCTTCAATTTCCACTTTGAACCATCCAAAAATATTCATTCCTTCGCGAGATAACGGATTGGGACCAAAAATTGATTGGAATTTTCAAAGCCAAGTGTTACTCTTCGCCGGACGTTAGCGTATGTGATACTCTTCGTAGGAGGTATCGACATAGGCTCATATCTGAAGTCAGAATAATTGTGATACTTACCTCCAAAAACATGGAACAATAACCAAAGACTCAACCTTGTTCTCATTATGTGAACCCTCCAGCAAGATTGATTGTATAGAGCTTCACAGAGTCCACAGTAGTTCTTCTTGCATATGTGTCTTTGGGATTCATTATGAAACACCAGAATCACTCAAAAAACCAATCATAACAACGACAGCTTTCCCAAGCGCCATAAAGAATTGAATCTCTTTTATATAGAACAGTTGTGGTCTTGTATTATTGCTTATTCTAACATGTATCGTTCACTCTAATGTTGCTTGCACATCAACCTTTTTTGCCAGCGTCAAAGCAAAAATAATGCAATACCCTTACATAGATAATCTCTCAAGCTCATGTCAAAGCTTGTCCAGAGAATTGGCTCTCAAGTGGCCACATTGAAACTAATACACCAGACCATCCAGAAGAACACCCTAGAAGCAGTTCATGAACTGAGAGATCATCGTTATATAGAAGCTGCATCTCTCGCTTGATGAGAAATGACTTTGCACACGCGGATCGAGTATCCAATTTCCAATATGTACTACGAGACACACTCTATATAGTCATAGTCTCAATCACGTGTCCAGAGAAGAGGATCTTGTATCATTGTGCAATTCATCTAACTGATCTTGAGCATTAATCAGTGTTATGTATTTTATTGCACTCTTGGCTTGTGATGGGATATGATCGCAAAAAATGACATCGAGTTACACCCATGCATATTGCAATGAGGGCCATTGCAAAGAAATATTCAAATACATCTTGTAACAACTCTCTCACTCTGACATTCTCATTTGTGCATGCGATTGCATTGATGTATGTGATAGCTTAGATGGAAGAGAGTTATATTTTCTGAAATGAGGCCACAACCATTGTGTATTATGGATGGAAGACGCATATAATACATGCATATGGAGATGCGATATTGTGTAGTCTTTTGTTTTTCTGTTTGATTGATTTTCCAATTCAGTTAGATTACATATGTATACATGCGTATGTAATTCATCGTGGTAATATATCAGACGGTATAATTTCATATGCATTAAAAAATTTGTGGTGTGATATCACTCTTCGATATACATTGGATGGAATTCCTATGGGAATACTGTTATGCTGCTCGTGAACAGATTGAATTGTTTCTTCTTGAGTTAGTGCACGATCTGTTTGCTTATCTATAGCAACGTAATTTATGGTATAATTCAATTTGAGAAATGGATACGAACAAGTGCTGCTCCGATTGCATTCTAAACAATCCGTAAAATGTTATTTTTTATTTGAACATCTATCCTAAATTATTGGAACGATTTGGAGAAGCCAAATTCACGGAGGACATGAATCGGGTTTTTCTTTTTTTTTTGTTGGTCTATTTTATTTCTCCATGCTGCGAATATTTCAGTCTTAACAAATAACAAAATATTTCACCACACTTCTCTTGAAAAATCATAATTTACCAAAATTAAACTCGTCAATTGATTAATCAAGCTTTAATCGAGCATGAATAATAGCCACACAATTTTAAAAAAAAAATTTCAGCAGCGAATCGTCGTGGGTGAGAGACACAAAAATATGCTATAAATTCGAGTTAGAGAGCTCTAGAGAGATTCTCCTCATTGGTTGGACTCTCTCAATCAAATTCCACGCTTCACCGAGCAAAGAAAAAAACGTAACGCAATACACTCCAGAGTGTCTAGCCTGCAATCAATGGAAACTCATTTATATCAATCGCAAAGAATCTCTTCGTAAAAGAGGTACTTATATTCTATACTACTCTATTTTTTCTCTATCTAGAACGTAATTAAAATACGCGACCGGTCAGAATCACTAGGGGGTAATGCTCGTTCTCTATGTACGTCTCGCAAACATAGAGTAGTTCATTCATAACTAGTAGCAACTTAACTCGCAAGAGATAAATGTAAAAGGAGTGACTGTCTCGCTCGAGAGAATCCAAACATATAGTAGATGTGTCACGCTGCAACTCACTCAACGCCACTTGAGTTCTTCATGCATCTTTTGAGTTCTCAAATTATGAAATCAAGCTTTTCAGAATTTTCACCTTCAAACACCTTTAAATCTTCCTTTACTTCACCTTGAGCGCCTCATTAAAGTACTTGGAGCCAAGTCGTTTCGTTCCGGTGCATAATTTCATCTACTTACCCACCCTAACTTTACCCAAAAATGCAAGCACACGGCTCTCTATATACCTAACCTCACTCTTTGCAAGCTCTAAAAATCCCTACGCCATATACCTACATTGTAATCTCGTAAACATTACTCTCCTGACACCTTCTCCCTAATATAACCTAAAAAATAAAAATTAAAATTAAAAAATTGAATGAAACCTCATATCATCTAGTCTAGCGGTTGGCTATATTGCTTCAGGTGTGTTCAGTGGTGACAAATTACATTCAAAAAATTCTTGGCAAACTTTTCAGGCGTCCTCGTCGTCGGCTACACACAGACACCCAAATACCTAAAAGTCTCGGCGGCGGCGGCGCTTAGAAGCTGGCGCCTTCTGAAAATATAATCTCAGTAGCCTCGTCGCATGCATAGAATATGGAGAGACTATAGGATAGGAGCCAACGAGCTCTTGGCTTTCCAACCCAAATACCAGAGATGTCCGCCAGGTTATATGTATATATTCTGGAATGTGGCGCCTATCTGATGCCCGATATTATGCACTCGACGATGGCCGCTTACGATTTTGTCGCATTCAAATTGTGTATTGTAGAAGAGATAGCTAGTAGATATATGATGTGTCCAACATGTGTGTCCGCATGTTGAGAGCTTGAAAGAGCTTTTTTTCGCGCCTATATAGGGGAGAGTGGGGCAAAATTGGACGGGGGCGAAATTGGATAAGTGAAATAGCTCGGTCAGAGGCGAATCTAGGCTTTCGCCGCGTGAATTCTCTTTTAATACTATCACAGACAAATGGTTTTTATCCCGGTTAGACCTCCCAAAACGATATTGGGAGTCCATGCTGACACATGGGTGCTTTTCGAGGGCCTCATGCGGTTTATTTTCTAAATGCAAGATTACACGCTGCTGCTTCTACCGGAGTGCACTGGCTCAATCGCCGTTTGGGGATCAAAAACTACATCACAAAACAAAGATTTTGAGCCGTCGTGGGTTAAAATCGGTTCACTTGGGCCCAAATGATCACAATTTTGCGAAAAAAACGCCTGGGGGCATTTTTGGACGAATTGGTGGGGGCGAATTTGGACAATGCTAAATCCCATCTAAAATCGGTCGACCGATCCGTGTTTGTCGAGGATAATTGAATTGTGCGTATCGAGGCGCGTGTGCATCTGTGCGAATCTTTCGAAGCGCGGGAGGTTGAAGATGAGTTAGGTTATTGGGAATGGGTGTAAAAGTGAAGTTGCGATGTCCAATGGCCGTCTTAGGAGTCAGTTTAGAGGTCAGAAGTCGCTTTCTACGTGTTCAAAAATAGTCCTCGATTTAAGCATTTTCACTGTTATATTCGCTGATATTGCGGATATAACAGTGAAAATGCTGGAAATTACTCTTGGAAGCCACGAGTCGACTGCTGACTGCTGGAGACGATAGTGCACTAATGAAGCGCCTATTTCAATGATTTTGAAGAATGACACAAAAATGGCTCGCTTGCTCGGGCTATGGGAGGATGTAAAAGTCTCAGCCGGGTTTCCTTCTTGGTTCTGGGTTATTACCACTTGTTTTGATGAGCAAATGCGGCTCCAACAGCCGAAGAATAGTGCCGTGTACCTCGTATTTGAATGGCTGTCCAAATTTGCCCCCAAAACTCGTCAGAATTGCCCCCAAGCGCGGGGCGAATTCGGACGATTTTTTTTTCAACTTCAAGAAAAAAGTATGAACGCTGAGACCAAGGGGTCTGAAAATTTTTTTACAATCTATTCAACAGTTGAACTTGAAAGTCCCATAGCGCGCCTAGCCCCAAGTATCGTCAAATAGCCCCACTGCAAAATCCGTTCAACTTTGCCCCACTCTCACCTATATGTACGATAGATGAGTGAGTTGGTATGCGCCCGCGCAAGCACTTGACCATTGGCAAAATTAGTTCGAGCGTGTATAACTATGCTCATGAGTGTAGTGGAGCTGGGGCGCTTACGGACCATCATGCACCGATAAATAGATATGGCCATAAGCCCGCCACCGATGGCTTGTGAGAGATTATAGCTTGGCAGCTATTTTCCCGCGAGCAGCTTTCATGCTTCGCGTGCTTCGTACCGATCTTCTGTTTTTGTGTATATGATAGCATGTATGTATGAGTGTTGTGCTGCAAGCTGCAAGTGGCACGAGACGCATATCGAGCCAATATTCTACGAGAGCGATTTTCATTTCTCTATAGGCTCTGTGGGTGTGGTGGTGTTGGTAGCACTGTATGGTTAGTGGTTGTCGCGTGGAAAGAAAAATTACTTTCTTTTGATTTTATACTCTTAGACTTGTTCTTCCGCATTGAACAGAGTCCTGGCTTCTGATTTGATTTCATCTACTACGACTACCACAAACTACTACTTCTGCGGATGACTTTGAAAAAAGATTCAGGGTGTCAACACCGTCCTTCCAATCCCTCTAGCCCTTCATGTTCTCAGAAAGTCCTTATTTGCATTGGCTCGCGGCCTTCACTAATTAGAAATTTTGAATTTCAAAAAATGGATGCCAGCGTTACAAATACTCGCGTTCAACTCCATAGAAATTTCTGTCAATGAGTAAAGAATCTCAGCAATTGATGCTGACCATATTAGTAGAGATTTTGAGGAAGTTCCTGCAAAGAAAAGTTTTCAGGAGAACTTGGAAATGACCATCCTCATACTTATTCACTCGATTTGTTCGAAAACCAAGGTTGCACGCACTGGCTCAGTAATTTTAAGAGCAAAATCTTCATCATATCACATGGTAATGCATCGGCGAAAAAGGGGCTTTTCAACATTCGAAAACAATCAGTTCCTGGTTGCAAATATTAGTGAAAAGTCTTTAGTTGCACGTGTTTGATACAATCGTGAGCATTGACTGAGGTATGAAAAAACTTGATATAACTTGGAAATAATTACTGTATTCAAAAAATTCATAACCTAAGCTAAAAGTTACTGTAAATAAAGATTGAAAACCTCTAAACCATAACCTACTGTGAGAAACATTTGGGAATCTACTTTTTTTTTTGCATAAACTACGGTCGAAAGTTAATTGGAGAATGTTATCTGGGTACTCGACACAAACGTCGCTCCCAGAACCAAATCCTTGGATTTTCTGACTTTAGTCCTTCAAAAGTCTTTAGAAAGTCTTTATTTGCCTCGCTAAGCTTCCGGTAGGCACCCTGATATGGAAGCATGGTGATTGATTCTTCTGAGTTTTAAATTTTCTGTCAGACATTGTTACACCACTTCCATTGTACACATCATAAATTGTCAGTGATTAGGTCAATTTAGATTGAAAATCATCCCATGATTCACTTTTGTATTCTAAACTAGTTCAACATTAGATACGATGTCAGTGTCTGGTGAAAGTGTACAGACCCTGGTGAATCTGGCTCAAGTTCTTCCGTGAAATATAATACCCTTGTGACTCTGATACTCGATCATACTATTCACGCCAACACTGCTTTAGATGACGATCACCTCTCTTGGATACCTTGTCTGTATGATATACATTAAGTAGACGAAATTGATACGAACCGCATACCAGAAGAATCTCAAACACTTTGCGATATTTAATGCTGAAAACGCTATGTATAGAATGTCAAAGAAAATGAATAATTCAACTCGAGAAAAAGATAATGTTCTTAATTTGAAAAATTATACTCGCTACGAAACGATTAGCCAGTGACAGAAGTTTGTAAAGATGATGAATAATGCATTGTACCGTATCATTTCCAGAAGACTTCTCATACTCGAAACAGCATGAATATAAGCTGTTGAATTGGATTATCTTTTACGCGTTCATTCATAGAGTACCTTTATTCTATTTCAAGTTCTCCAACGCTTTTCCGCTTAAATTTGATAACTCCATTCGAAATCTTCTGTGAAATATGCTTGAGCAAGTTTTCGCCAGTCAAAGAGGTTATTCAACTTGAGAGTTGCCAAATTTGTTTGTGCGTTTTGATCGTGATACGAAAACTTTCTCTCTTTGATAGTTCATACTTGTATCGAGTTAAATTCAGTTAAACTCGGAGATTCTTTTTCAATATGCTTGGTCTGCTGGTTAGAATTATTTTATTCTCTTTCTCTCTATCTCTACCATGCCTGTTGCGAATATTCATTGCAGCTTTACTTGGTCTAAGGTCTTCCGTATTTCTGGAGAAGAGAGCAATTATGTAATTGAATTCTCTTCCTTTGGTGGATTTTACTGACTTCTCGCCTCCGTACTCTGCAGCATCTTGCATTTATTTATTTTTCTGTATTACAAATGAAAAAGAGATGAAATGCTGGAAGAATATTTCCAAAGCCATGGGTATGAATTAGCGTACCTTTTTTCTACAGAGTACTCGCGAGGCGTTGATTGTATAATTATTTTCCGAACTTCCAAACGTTATTCTTCAGCCATATTTGACTATTACGTATTCTTGGAAACCACCATTTTTTCAAGAAAGTGAATAAAAATTTTCACATCTATGTCAGTCTTGTTTGACATGAAAGCGCCTTATCATATTTTATTCAATGTTAAACATTTTCACCAGGTAGTTACTGAGACTTTATACGAATGAATGTTGTACCAATTATGAAAGTTTGACTTTGCACGTCTACCTCCCCATGATTGACGAGAAGAATGTAGTGAAGTCATGTACATGTGAAGTTTGCCAAACCCAACTTCTGGAGTGTTTTACGAAGTTCTCTCAAAGAATTTCGACCAAGCAAGTCTAATTGATAGAGCATTAAGAAAGAAGAAAGAATCACATAGCATTCTTTGTAGAAGAACCATAGGAATTGGATGTGAGAATTTGATTTAGTCAACGTCTTCTGCTGTGTGTTTTACTTCGTATCTTCTATTTATACAGATTACCTCCTCAGTTCTCTAAACTCTCGTGTTCTTAGCTCTTCTCACTCTTGTCATTTTCAACACTTCCCTGTTCACTCCATGCCACGTATATAAGCGCCAAACCATCAATCTTTCTAAAAAAACACACACAAATAGAACCTTGCCTCCTGAAGTTTGTTATGAAATTTCAAAACGCCCATGTAACATAATCACTCAAGCTCTTCCAAAACCATTCCAATTTTTAGATTATACCTTGATTTTTCCAGACCAACTATTGTAAAACCATCCAGATCTTGTTCCGATCGTTATTGATTCAGATTCATTATTCCCAAAAGCTCTTAAGCTTTGTATTTTTAATGTAATTAGCGCATCTTTCCAAAGTTTCATCTAAAATCCTGTAAATATTGAATTTGTAACGGTGAAAGATTACAGATGACCGAGATTCATGGTAAATGAATATCAACTCACTCCAGGTGCATGAATATCGAAAGAACAATATTCGATTCGGTCTCTTTAGAGGCTATGCCTCTTTATGTAATCCCATCGATCCAACGTTGGAAGCATGAAAACTGATGGAATATTTCATTGGACTCTTGGCTGCAGCTTCACAATACAGAGAATCTATCTGTCTCTGTATAGGAATATGAATTTATTCAGCATTTCAGTCTCGCCGATTTCTCACAACAATCAGAGAGAGAGAGAGAGAGAGAGAGAGAGACAATCTCTTGGATCTTACATTATGTACACGGCATTTGCAATATCAAGCTTCAGTGAACCGCAACTAATATACATAGACCACAGTAACCGTCTTCTGATTCAGCGCCATCTACATTGTACTTTTTTTCTTTCTGGTCTCTTTTCTCTTTATTCTTCTCATCATTGATGCATAAAGAATCCGTAGCATTTGTATTATACGGCCCGCCTGAGACCAATGAATTTTTTCACATTATTCCAACTACAGAGATCTTCTCATAGACTACTATATATATTTTGCAACGACTTCAGAAAAACAATGACGACGACGACGTCTTCTCTCGTCACGTAATAAGTAACCGGGTGGCGTTCGTATAAGAAACAATTCTTCAGAAACCAGAAAATCGGTAGCCAACTCACGATCTCGCGGATAATATATCTCTAGAGATAGTAGCACACAGAAGCAGCGTTCTCTTAGTCCTTCTTATTTCTTCTTCTTCTTTTCCAACGCTTTATTCATCATTTTCCAATATAGTGTATGCTCTAGCGTTGCGATTTCCTCGTCTCTTGCTGCGCCTCGAATAAGCAGCAGCGACCTCGAAAGCTTTTCGCAAGCCTCTCTTTTAAAAAAAAGAGATCAGTAGGTTCTGTGCGCTCTGATGCTATATATGCAGCATGGCAATGCACGCGTGATCCATGAAAAGCCATCCTCTGGTGCTCTTCTTCCTGATGCGCAGTAGTAGCACACATATGTGTAGGTTATGTCAGTGAGAGATAACCTGAGAGATGAGACGCGGAAAAGCCGGTAGAATTTCGGTAGTGAGTCTCCATTCCTTTTTCTACTGTGCCGTTTTCCGTCATCCGAGAATATAGCAGACTCTTCTTCTCTCCTATCCGGCTTATAATGTCCTCTATAGTCGTATAGTTTCCGTATGAGCTTGGCTATCATTTAGTAGCATCCCTAGTATTTCGAGTAGTAGTATATCTTTATGTGTGTAAGTTCACTTGACCAGGAACCAGGACAAACAAAAGATTGGACGAACTCTCCGTACATCAGTAGTGTACGTCATGAATGAAAAAAGTCTCTATGAGTGACAAAGGCTTCTGTACCATGCATCTATGTGTGTGGCATCCCTGATTTCTCATTTATTTTACGATCATGTTGCGTAAAATCCATAAAGAGTGTATGTCGCACGCGTGTACATTGCGAAGTTGAGTATCTCTTTTATTATAAGAGTAGACAGAGTCAGATTTCACGTTGTATCCAACATGGTGCTTTCAAAAGTCTCCATGGAAGTGATGGGAGTCTTTATAGGTTTCTCTTATATATATAATACTCCGAGATTGATTGAGCGAGTCCGCGTGCCCCGAAGCTTGATTTATAGATGGGGTGGATGAAATGATTCTTCTTAGGGGGAACTGCAATCGCCGACAGCGTATATTATATGAGTGGTCTTTATCTTTTCCAAGTTAACAGCAGCTCAGACTAGCATAGAGAGAGAGTCCGATTTGCTTCATTCTTCTCTCTTTGTGAAGAAGTAGCTGATTGCCGGCTTTCGAGATCTTTTGCTACCCTGATTAATCGACCACTTCGGATTCAATATCTAGTCTCCTGGTTATTTTCTTTGGCTCCTCCTTGTAAATATAACCATGCAAAGAGAAGACTGGAACGGGATTCATGCCCGATGAAAATTTTAACGACTTGCAGAAAGTTGATTTCTAAAAGTTCGAATGCAAAGGTTCTCAACTTGGTTTCAGTAAGGATTGTGGAAATCGATAATTTCTAATGGTGGAATATTTGATTGATTTTCACGTCTGGTTTGATATTGTAGAGCTAGAGGGGCTATTTTGGCCAAACCCGCATTATGCGCTTGAAATTGGCTAACTTGCGCAATTCAATTACACAAGTTTTAGAGAGGAGAAGAGAAGGGAGTATAGTATGGTAGAATGAGGGGCGATGAGGGGCATAATTCCTTTATGGGGGAGATAATGGGTTTTACGTTCAATCTACTTTGGGGAACAATGTAAGTTTTGAGCGCCCTATGATGGATAATGACAGCGATAAGTTGGCGTACACAATGTCGGCCAGACTCTTTATCGTTGTCATTGATCCGATCTTCCTCTATTATAACAGAATTGCCGCAAACTTCCCTTTCCTGGGTTGAAAACCCAATCCTTCTTCCTATCATGCTTTGGATGTCGTGCTGCTCCGGGAACGTTTCCCTCATTAACCGAAGCTTCCTATTTTCTGACAGATAGTACCGATGAGTCTTTCGTATTGAATTTGGAGTTTTTGTTGGTTTATTTTCGATAATGAGGTGGTTCTGGAAATCACTGCGATGAATGAATGTGCTCTTTCGCCACATTTCAATTTTCCGATGCGAACATGTTTGAATTTTTCATTAATAAGGTTAGTATTCCCACGTAATTTGAAATTTGGTACATTGCAAAGTTTGATCCGTTTGAGGTTATACGTCAAAATAATCTGATGGGTAATAAACATAGTAGAATAAACACATGATAATTATGAACACATGGGGTTTCCCGCTTAGTGCAGATTGCACCGATCAACTTTTGAAATTTATCAAACATTTTCAAATGCCGCTAAAGACCATAGCTCAAACATAACCTATACTTGAAATCTAGTAATACGTGAATTGGCCATTGCGAGCTATTTTAATCAGCGAATGTGCTGATTTTTTAAACATAGATCGATATTGAAATCGAGCTATGCTCATGACAACAAACATTTTATAACAGATAACCTATACTTTTTATGAAATACTCTTTCAAAATGTAATCAGAACCAAGAATCACAATCAATAGAATTAATAATTATTCAACATGTTCCAAAAGCTGCGATTGTTGGAAAGAATACATATTCTCTGCCAGATTACTATCGTAAGTAAAGTTCTTGATCATAATATAACCCTCACCACATGCACATATAGCAGATTGCCATGAAGCCTGTGATGTCCATCCAGCTTTATACTATACCCCATTGCAAGTTTCTGCACTTTGCGTGTGCCATGCGGCGGTATGATGATATATGTTGTTTCAAAATCTCATTTGATCGTTGGTCCCAGCTCATCTGCATCTCTCATCCATGCGCTACTTCTGATGCTGCATGCTTCACCACATCAGCCACCAGCCACAGCCTGTACCACATCCCACCACCACCACCACCACCACCACCACAACTCTCAATATAGTTTCGCAAATTTCTGCCCATGTATATGTATACCCACGATCCAAAGCGACCACCATCAATCAAATTCGATCCCTCTCTTTCTTGATAGAGTTTAAACCACCAAAATGTATATAGGTTATGTGTACTATGTATTATACATATGACCCGCATGGGTAGTACCGCATATAGTCGTTTGACATATTCCCTATACACTAATCAATCAACTCCTCTTATTCATCATCCCTTCAAATATATATCTACATCTACATATACTATATATATGTAATTATCAATATTCATCACCCGGTTTCTATAACAAAGACTCATCGCCGGATGAATGTATTTGATGAAGCAGCAGCGTTGACCACTGTACGACCATATTACGATTTTCCGCAAACCGCACAGTACAAAATCCGCTTTTGGTTCATTGACCAACTCTGTACATACAAGAGAGACTGCTGCTGCTGATGCTCTAGTGTTCACTGGTCTAATTTTCCGGACTATCTCTCGTTATAAACATTGTCGTCGCGGTATATAGCATTTGTGTATGTCCGCCCACGTAGTTTCATACTCTCACTATGGTCTCATCGTTGTCGTCATCGTCGTCGACGGTTATGCTGTTATCATTCTGGCTATATCGCAGAGTGAGAGAGAGAGAGAGAGACTCGTTGCAGTAGTGATAATTTGGTCCAACGCGAGTTTTTGGTCGTTTTGCATCATGTAGCAGTAGAGTCGCATGCAGTAGATGGTAGCAACTCTCAACGAGTAGTACAGAAACCTCTCTGACTGCTGCAGCCCTCGGGCACTATATATAACGACTCTTGAATTTTCCCCGTTTTGATGCAACTTTTGTGTTCCATACTGTTTCTCTCTGTTCTGGTGGTTGAGCTCTCGTGTATTCGTGGTGCTGACATATATGAGTGAGGAGGAAAAAGATGGATTGTTGTATTGGATAGAAGTACGTGTGTGTGTGTGTGTGTGTGTGTGTGTGTGTGTGTGTGTGTGTGTGTGTGTGTGTGTGTGTGTGTGTGTGTGTGTGAAGAGCAGGGGGGAGGTAGTGAGAATTTGACGTTGGAGGTTAGAGAACGTCCCGATTACGTAGTCCCTGAATTAGTAGCGGTGGTAGAAATCATCGGTGTGTACGATATAACGCTTTGTGAGAGTGACACGTGCCCTAGAGTCATGATAAGGGATGTGTAGTTCAGTTCAGTAGCTGTGTACACGTATGTATATGAATATATGTATGTATGTATGTCTGACCTTTGGCCTGATGGAGAATAACCGGTTTTGAGTGCGTGCATCTAAATATACGTGCTCTTTCTTCTTTGTGCGATATCTGCACAGCAAGGCTGTACTTGCATAGTGTTCGATTTTATCTGCTAATGCTGATACGGCAGTACACGAGGTACTAACGACGATTAAACATGCTCTCTGAGATTATGCTGACTTGGTGTACAAAATTGATGACTTTACAAGATTGTAGTATCGCAATGATATGATTGCACACAGAGAGTCAGTTGATGAATGAATTATGTTGTAAAAGAGCGCAGAATTATAAAAAGCATCGTGATGGAACACAGTCAATATGATGCGTACATGCTTCTTCTCAAACTAAGTTTGTCACAGTGTTGAACTATGTAGCCACCATATATATATAGTTCTAGAAATCATGGCATCCCTATACAAACTTATATTTTTTTAACCAGAGTCGATTTTTTGTGTCCCACATTTTCATTCTTGACTCGAAGGTTAGGTTTAGAGAGAATAACCATTAGGAAAAGTGGACTTGAGATGAATAAGTTTTTGAAGGTCAAGTGTATGGTCGTCACTGGGAACGACATTTCAAGGACTGTTTGGAAACAGATATTGGTATGTTGTTCTGCATTTTTGGGTTGAAACCATTGATCAAGTTGACCTAGTTACAGTATGTAAAAGAAAACAACCGCACTTCTCTAATACACTGTAGCGGCTTTTCAGATAGTCTTGGTCAATGAACGTCAAAAGGAATCCCAAATATCCAAATGATTATCATAGTATTTTAAGCATACACTTCATCGCTCCCAGACTACCACTGTTTTCGAGGGAAATTTTTCAAGAGTTTTCCACAGTAAAGTTGTTGATAACAATTTATCAATGTGATGATGTGTACTTCACTCAGATTTAGCGTTCATCTAAAGAAGTATTATTTGAGGTTCAGAAAAAAAGTTCAATCGAGTAGTTTTCGTTTGCATACCCACAAAATCCCTCATTCAATTTCTACTGGATATCGCAAAAAAACTCCAAAACACGCGTCTACCTCTTTGATAGCTGTGCTCGGGGCAAAGCTGTTGGTTTTTCATGTAAAATTCCAACGTTCCATTCCTTCAATATTTTAGTAATATCCTTCAGAAAAATTCGATCAACAGCGAGTAAAAATATGGAAAACACACATCAAAAAGCCTGAGATAGAAATACTTGAGAAAACTGTAACTGGCAATGTAAAAATATTAGCTTCTCGTCGACGAAATAGAACTATATGACTACTAACCTTATACCACAACCTTTTTCCCACCACGCCATATTCCACCGCTATATAAAACGTAAATACAGGCACCAGAGGGCTGAAGGGCCAAAAAGTAAGTAGTCAGTCGTCAGTATTACCTCTTGGCGCTCACTCTCTACACAGATGAAAAGTCACGTTGGTAGTACTGACTGCTGTGCAGAGATTGAAACGAAGTGTATTTGCGCTAGGTAAACATCCAAGCTACTCTTAAAACACTTTTCATCAAACTGCGCGCTTTTTCCAGGAACATCATACTATTCCACCACTTCTGTAATACCACTACCGCCACTATTACCAACCCAAAGATATTTTACCTGGATAGAAAAGTTAGAGACCCCATACCGGCAGCCAGCAAGCACCACATGGATACCATTGAAAGTCTCTAATAATTTCAAGGCGTTCCAAAAGCGTTTGTGTGACAATGTCTTTTGAAGTGATGCACACGCGACATCGAAAGGTATACTCACGCCTTGCGACAATATCGCCTGTCAGCGGCAACAATTTTGCCCCAAAGCCGACACTGCAGGGAGGCATGTCTTACCACTATACCAAAGCTAAATCTTCCATCAGAGTTATATTCAGGTATTCATGCGTTAACCATATAAGAAGAATTGACTAGAGAAGCGTTGTAGACAAGCAACAACCACCGCTGAGACACCACCCGGCTTCTCTCTATCTCTTTGGAAGTAAATCACCTGGACATGGAAAAAAAAAATGCTTAGGTACACGGTCTACACTATGCTAACAGATATAGTTCACGATTCTTGTCTCCGTTGACTCGATTTGCGCACTTTCATCTCAGCCGATTTTCGTACTCTTGTTGGAAATGTACATTTACTATGATATGAAATGTTGGGTCAGTATGAGTTTGCATATATGTAGCGAGAATACAAAATCGCATTCAATAAACAGGCACCGTTACGTGATGTATATGCGCCTCGGGGAATATAAGTATGTGTATGAATGCCTCCCACCTTGTAATTCGCGCGAGAGTCAGAAGAAAATTGTGCATGCACGTGCGCGCACTCCTGACGCTGATCTCGAGGTATAACTTTCATGTTTAAGATAGAGAGTAGTTTCATTTTGCCTGGTATGTGGTGGCTAACTCGTAGGCGGTTTAACCCCGGAACAAAAAGGAGACGTTGAAGAATTTTTAGTTGGAATAGTACGTAATATGTAATAAAATATGATAGGAATGCTAGGATGGAGGGATGTGACGAGGTCGAAACTGTCAACTCTTTACGATCGTCGGTGCGATAATGGTGAACCATTGGATGACGGTTCATCTTCTTTAAAAGAAGTCATAATATTAAGACAGTGTCGTCAATTTCACGAAAAAGCGTGTTCACAAATGACGACATTGCCATACGGTCGCACAATGTCATCCCGTGATGCCATTGGGAGTAAACCTGTTTTCAAACGCCGCCATCTTGGCCCCGTGTATTTTTTATGGAGTTTTTTTTTGAGATTCGGCCATGTTGGATTTTTCTGACATCTAAAATAACACAGAGGTTTACTTCCAATAATGCCATGCCATCGTGCGATGCAGGGTCAACCAACTTCGTGCGATTCCAAGTTTTTTATTCGGAAAGTGGAAATTTTGTTTCCTATCGCTAATTCTGCTGGCCGTCGCACAAATGAGGTTTTTTTGCGAGAAAAACATAGAATTGCATGAAGTTGCCTGGCCCCGCATTGCACGATGGCATGGCATTGCGCGATTTCATGGTAATGTCGTAATTTGTGGACAGGCTCTAACAGCTCCTTCATCGCTTGTACCACAGGTCACCACAGGTAGAGGGTAAAACTCATTGCTGCATTTATACTCTATGGATTATAGTTTGATACGTCCAAAAACGAAGATCTTGAGTTGAAGATTTTGGCATACGAAAACACAGCTTTATTAACATTGAGACGTCGATGAGATGCAAAGATATAACTTGAGTTCTCCAACTTGAGATCATGTCGATGGTTTATTGATTTTTTTTGATCAGCGTTGTGAAATCTGAGATGAAACCATTTTATTGGGCGAGTTTTATGTTTCTGATTATGATCTAAAAGATCTCCTTGAGGTTTTTGGGTCTGTTTTTATGACCCTTCCGTTGGACATCATGTCTGGTATCTAACATTCTGAATCTTCCCAGAGTGGCCGAAACAAGGGCTTTGACCCTTGGCTTTGACCTCAACATAGCCATGAGATCTAATGAACAGGATCGGTTTGTGGTTCTTCAAATTACATACCGAAGCGTTCTTCAGAATTCCATAAAAGGTTATAATCGATACTCTTTCCTTGATGGTTACGCTTCTTCACAAGTGTCCTTCCAAGTTTTCTCTTCTGCTATATAGAGAACTAAATTTCACCAAGATTATCCATCAAATGAATATGCGTAGGCTAAAAAAAATATCTTTGTGGATTGTTTTCCATCATTGGATGCTTATTGACACCACATTTTGGAATGTCACAAGAATTAAAAATAGAGTTTGATCTCGAGCGAAATCCCAAAGAATTCGTGAATTTCTGTATGATGAAATCCTGCTGAATGCGATGTTGAAAACTTTTCAATCAAATTACCTATTCAATGATATTCTTGAGTTTTGTATGCGTTTGTCAGATTTTGTTGAAATTCTTTCGTGCATCAACCACAGTGGCTAAAAGTTCCATGACGATACTCTGTCAGTCCATTACAATGTTTAATCTCAACAATAGGTATCATTTTAAAAACTCTGATTCAACTTACCATGTAACATTATGTGGAGAATTTATAATAATTAGCTTAACTGCTAGGTTTGCTCTCTTTGTTGTTTTTGTGTGGGTTAAAGATGATGACACCATCATATTTCTTCACAAAATATTCTGCCTTCACAAACAGATATACTGGATACTACTTCTGTATTCACTCATGACGTTATTCTTGCTCATCCCCGCGCTGAATACAAGATTGAAAATATTGTCGTCGTCGTGAAGAGGTGCGGCAGGCACCGGCAGCAGAGAGCCATCAGCATCATATCGAAGAAGGAGTTGATTCGACGCTCTCATTCGGCTACGGGCGTGACTGAACTCTAAAATTTTCTATCCATATACCTGTATACCAAAAGGCATCACGATAGTATCATCGGAGTTGGAGCGTCTCATTGACTTTGCTCTCTCTCTATCTTTTTCACGCGAGCTCTCATGATTCAAGTTTCCCGTTATATTTGCCTCCTGACAACGAGAAGGAGGTACTATATCGATCATTCCTTCCTTTTGGCTCGACAAGACCTCACTCGTGACATTCTCAACCAGAAAACTGTATCTCACTCAGGAATATACGTAATAATTCGCGAGAGTTTTGGAGAATTTTCTGTCAGCTTGTACGTTTGAATTTTGCGATCCAATCGAAGAAATACCTCTGACATGTTCTTGTTATTTTGCATGATTTTTTTGATTTATTGAGTATACTTGCGTGACTCTGGCGATTGTTATTTTCCTTATGTGATTTTTCTTTTTCGGTATTACGGTTTGCAAAGTTTGCATGCCAGTGTCAAGTTCTCATGCTTGCTGGATGGTGCATACATTATTTTTTTTGTGGAAAATAATAAGAGAATTCTTTCCCCGAACCATTGTCACGAGTCTTTTCGAATCGATCATCTTTACAATTTTTATTTTGAAATCAATTGATTTATCTGTAACAAGTGTGACAAAAGGGACGACAAACCCAGAACCATGTCATGTCAAATGCCAAGTCTTATCATTTTGAGATATTGATTCGATCTGCGCTCTTGAACAAGAGAATCTGAAAGAATTGCAATGCAATTAATCGGCATTTTACCACTCAACCATCTCACTTCTATTTCAAATTTCTAATAAAATTTGAGTTTGCAGAAGAGCTTATATATAACCCCATACACAATTACAAATACGCTGTTCTCGTAGAAGGAATTCTGAACTGTATACTGTGCGTGGTTATTGCAGCGAATAAGTGGGATGATTTAATATCACGGCACTGCGCTTGGTAAGCCCATCTGGTGCTCATTGTTCTCTCTGGTGGTGCCTTGATTATAATAGTAGTAGTGGGTACTACTACTATGCGCGAGTGGTGGTGGTTGTGCATGGAGGCGTCGTCGGTTGTTCGTCGTCGGAAGGGCCGAGTGGTGATCTGCAATGCAAAATTGCCGCAGATTTGCGGTCTACGAGACTACTTTTGGCTATATGCAAGGCTATATGAAGGTGTGTGTGCGCACGCTTGAGAAATTCAGCCTTGCGAGACGAGCAGAAATTCGTTCAAATTTGCCGCTATTATAAGCCTTTGAGTTTCCAACTTCAAATGACGACGTTGCCGCCACCGCCACCGCCGCCGTTACTCTAATTGACTGGATACTTTAGAGTAGCAGTATTATTAGTAAGTTTGTGTGGTGCATACTCTTTGTATAAGTGAAACAGTCCGTAGTAAAATGTACACAATTACATCATTCATAAATTGAAACGTCTAAATAGAGAGCTATCTTTTTAATAGTATAAATGAATGAATGAGATGTGTAATCACGATCGATGGGCCATTTATCATTTTAATGATCCATTAAATTGTGCTCTATGCTCTCTGCAAAGAAAGTGATCTCATACAATTCTCTTTGATCTTGCGTTGAGATGAAGGCTATTAGCTCTCATGATGATACGGCGCTCTCTTTCCTTTTATTCTATTGAGCGACGATGATTATGAGCCAAGCTTACGAAGAATCGCATCTAATTTGTCTTTTTTGTGCATTCATTCATCAATTTGTGGCTCGCTGCGTGGGAGTATTAGCTCTGAGCACAGTTTTTGGTTTACTGATTCATTTTGGGGAAATTTTTAATGAAACTCAACCAAGCTAATTCTGACAAACTTTTGAAAGTTTTTCATCTGATCATGGATGGATGATGCGATGCCTGTGTTCGTGAGTAGATCAAAACGGAAATAGCTCAAACTTCATGTACAAACTCTCAGTCCTAAATTATCAAGAGGAAGTTTTTTTTTCAAATCTAATGCGACTTTTTAGAAATTTTTATTTCCCACGGTGCGCTTCTACCGAAGATGAGTTTGACAAAAATGGTGGCAAAAAATGGAAAGGGATTGTTTTTGTACGAATCGTTAGGAATTTAACCTGGTTTCAAGCGAAATCGTATCAGCTCGCTGCTGTTTCGAGTGATTGTCACACTAAAAATTTATGACTACATGCATGAAAAGGAATTTGAGGACTCGCCGTTTTCTTCGTTACCTCGATATCTTGTCACCATATTACTCAGAATAGGTTGGTTACAGCAAAGAATGTCAGTAATAGTTTTTCTTAGATTTTCCGAAGATCAGCAAGTAGACGTAGTGAGACTAATCGAGAATTTCAGGCACTCTCCATGGTGTTGAAGGAAATAGTGGAAAATTAGCAAAAAGCGCGAGGTTTTTTGCGAGAACTTGGGCTTTTTTTCCATGACATTGCGACCCTTTAGTTTTATATGAAGAATCTACCTACATTATCTTGAAGATTTTCGAAAAATCTATAAAAACTATCCATGAAATTTCTTGCTGTAACCTACCTTTTTTGAGTAATTGTGATAAAACCACGAAGAAGCGAAGAAAACGAGGAGTCACTGAATTTCTCCAGAAGCAATGTATGGGGAATTTCTATAGTTTGACAATCACTCGAAACGGCGAGCTGGTACAATTTTGCTCAAAATCAGGATGTACTCGTGATGGTCCGTAGAAAAACACCTCTCTTGCAGTTCTTGTCAACTTTTTTTTAAGCTTATTCTCGTCAGAAGCACACTATGCCTCGGTATTGCTCATTCAGCAGAAACCTGGACTCCAAATTTTTCCTTGCAAATATGTTCGATTTTTTCACTCTACAGAATGGGTATCATGAGGATAATGATCCTGTCACGTACCGAAATCGAAAAAATATTTTTAAACGTAAAAAATACCAGCATATATTTCATAAAGCTCACGAAAGCAGCGTTTTCAGAATTTCCGAGAATTTTTCAGGAAATGTACGGTTTGTCGAGCTTCAGTGTCAGATAAAATAATCGTTCACCTATCTAGAGAATCGATCTTTGAGAAAAAAATAGTTTGATTCATAATCAAATTTATCAAACGCCTTTCTTTTGAATTCTATCACAGATCACTTCAAGTGACATTTATTGTACCTCAGCAAGTTTACCTCGAGTTTACCTCTAAAATTGCAACCCACACAAGCTTTTTTTACAACATCAGACATCCGCCTACGAAAAGGCTTATACGACGATCCCAGACGACCATACAACAGTTTTCCCTAGAGAGAACGGGCATCAAGCAAGAGTCTGGGCTCACCTGTACGACGTGTATAACAGATACACACCACCAGTATATCTATGTGTGTGTAATATGTGTGTATGTAAAAATAAACGTGAAAAAGCTGACGGCAGAAAAAGCTTGCGGAAAGATGGGTAGTAGACACACACGAGGGGGGAAGAAGTGGAGATATAAAAGCTCGGTCTTGGCGTCCGGTGGTCTCATGAGGGATAAAGTGGGCGAACTACTAATAGCTATAGCTATTATTATTGTGAAAAGAGCATGGGCGTTGGAGTTGCTGATGCAGGTGCAGGACGACGTGCGATTTAAAAGTTGCTTCTCTGATGCTGCTTTTGCAGAGGATAGCAAAGGATATATAAAGACCACACAACACATTTGCGAACAACGCAGGCGCACAGAAGCTCTCTCTGCGGCGGCATCGTGCAGATTGAGCGGATTAGCAGTATACTGGTCTCTGGGTGGCTATACTCGCTCATCCGATACGTGTTCGCCTCTCATCGCTCTCTTTCAAGCTCTTACTCTTGCATGGCGCCATCCAATCCTCATCTGAGTGTGCATGCATGTGTTCGTATTGAGCCAACGGATTTGTCCGTAATGTGGGAGTTTTCGTATGACGAAATTTAGAATTTGAAAAATATTTGCTTATTTGTTTTGTTTATTCTTTTTATACATAATATTTGATATGAGGACTACAAAAATCACACTATTAATCAATTTAGATTTTCATTCATAGTCCCTCTGATGGTATATTTGCAATATTTAAAATTTGGTGGTCTACTCGAATTTTTTTATCCGCAGTATTCTATCATTAGGAATATTCACGCGAGGTAAGACGGACATGTGCTATCTCGATGCATGAAATTCCTGGATATCTCTGGTCTTGAGATGATTGATATTCCTAAAGCAGAAGATAAAATTAGAAATGGGTAGATTGTTCCACATCTGGATACCTTTTTTAATACTCATATGATGGAATATCACACAGAGTTTTATCAAAAACATGTATAGTTTCAACAAAATTTAACCAAACATTATCGCAAGCTCATCGATTCCAGTTAAGGCCATGCGGTAGCCCTGCAAGCTGTATTTGTTAACACTTTCGCCGCAAGTCTGAAATCGATGATCCTCCCCCAGGTGTGGCCGGGCTCACTAGCGGGCCTCGCTCAACGTTTTTCCTCGAAGAAGGTGTAGACCTGGGGGACTTTCATTTTGACGGTGACCTGGAATGATAAAAGCTGTCACGACTCAGACACTATCCGCAAGGGGGCTTTGAGGCACCTTGGTGCCTCTTCCCTGTAGTCTGACGAGCTTCCAGCCCCAGTCAGCGCCCGCCGGAGCGTAGAGACCGCACATCTCCATCCGACACCACGGGAATGGGTGAGTCTAGGGACTCGCATTGGAATCGTCTTCGGGCGATAACAAAATTCGAGCCTGGACAACTCATCCATCAACCCGAGGGGCTTCCTGGGCTTCCGGATCACTAATCTTGTCCAAATTTTTTTCACGATTTTGTACTACCTAGAATATGAAGAATCCAGAGTAGTAACCTCGGTAGTAACTCTGTTAAATGGGTCCCCTGGCCAAAGATACACTTTTGAGATTATCATTGCTCATATAGGCCCTTGTTAAAAAGTTGTATATATAGATATCAGTGATTCCGTTGAAAGTGTGATTTTCGGTTTTCCAAGTCCATCCAAGGTTCTGAAGGTCGGAATGTGCATCGTAGCAATTTTCTGGGGTGTATTCCATCGGTGCGCAACTATGTTAATAGTTTTGGAGACAATTCCGACGACCCCGTGATTTGTAGTGCCTCATCAAGGGCCGAAATGTCCATTCCGTCCCCTGTAGTAAACTGAACTTGGACTTTTGAATTCATTACGACGCATATGCATAGTGAAAAGTCCGTACATGTTGCTATGCACTTCAATTTGTAATACTTCAAATAACATAATCCACCACTTTGTGAGTCAAAATTACTCGCTTAGTTTTCGCACGGCCATCCGACATTTTGAAGACGGGTTTGCACCGAAACTGCTTGCACAGCACTAATTAGGTCGGCAAAGTCCCCGATGGTCTATTGAGCCTTTCTAACCAATGAGATTAATTTCCAGATACCCAACACCTAATTCTTGCGCGACATAAACCGAAAACTCGAATCCGCGGCCGAGTGCACCACATAAACGTGTTTTCCAAATGGCGTACAAAATTTTCTGTCCTTTCCGTCCCCATGTTGTGCTCCTCCCCAACGCGCTATATCGCATTGTGAAACACATTTTCTCGAAGTATTTGGTTGCATTGGATCAAATCTATGCGAAAAAGAGTCTCCAATTAGTTGCCGAGCCATGAGAATATTTCTAAGTCGAAATGTCAATTCCGTCCCCCTCTACGACCCCTTAAACTGCACATATCTTCGTCTGACTTCACTTTTGAGATACGTTGCTCTAGATACTTCCTTTTTGCGCCCAAACAAGTGTAAATCAGCTGCTATGAGACACCGGAACTCGTTTGGGGCTGAAATAATTTTTTGACCCAAATCACTCCCTGCGACGATTTTGGCCGCAAAAAATTACACTTTCGGCGGAATCACCCATATACTAACAATGTTAATGTTTTTGGCTATAGCTCTGAACAGGAAGCTCGTTTGACGGAGTTACTCTGGATTTTTCATATACTGGGTGACACAAAATTGTAAAAAAAGTTTGGACAGGATTGGTGTTACGGAGATCTGGTCCTTCCCTTGTAAAATCTCCCAGACGGACACTCGGGACCCACCGGTGGAGCCCATCACAGCGAACGTGCGCACACTTGTCATCGCCTATCTTGTGTGCAAAAATTCATTCTTTAGCCCTAATCCAATGAGAAATGAAAGAACTCGTAACAAAAATGAGCCTATATATTATTGGTTAGGAGGTACCAACCCGTAGTTCAGTCATTACCATTTCTTTTTGCAATACTTTTGCGATTTGTAGAGAACAAATCAGATAATATAATAACAGTAACTTGATAACTCGTCTGAAAATGTGTATTATCAAAATTTTCACTAAAAATAAATGAGTGAAACTGCATGACCGAGATGCACGGCCAATAGTGTGCCCTTGGAAGTAACCTGCATAAGGGGCCATTCAAAAACCATATGGTCTGCAAGGGGTGGGTGGGTGGTCGTCCAAATCACCATATTAAACCATATGGGGTGGGTAGGTGGTCAAGCCCAAAGCCATATGGTCAGAGTCCACCGAGAGACTCAAAGGTCTTTGACGATATCTTATCGAAATTCGTCCGGGCTCAATCAAGGCGCGCGCTTTAACTGAGGTTGAAATTTGATCGCATCACAACGAGAGAAGCTGTATCTAATATGTTCGAGGCAGCATAAATCTCTTGCCCGATCCTTTCCTCACTTCTTTTATTATTTCGTCCGCATGCAACGAGCTCAAGTGGCATGATATGAAATTTGGGAACTAACATGCGTGTTATTTTAGATGGCAGAAAAAAGCAATATGGCCGAATCCTGAATCTCTTCCATAAGAATAACACGGAGGAAAGATAAGAGCGCTTATCGAATGTTAGCTCCCAATTCCATGTCCAGAGTACAAAAACCCACACTTATTAACAAGCACTTACACCACGGCATTTGCTATCGCACAAAGCTCGGTCGATACGCCGGTCTATAAACTTTGAACTCTTCGCAGAATTTTTCGTGACTCGAGATGTTCATAAAATACCTTCCGGAGCCCTATTCAGACCCACGAACAGTCTGCGTACTGCGTCCGCTCGCTGCGTCGCGTAGCGAATTGCGAGAGAAGTGATCAGTCCGCGCGTTCCAACATTCCTCAGAATTCATCTCCTGAAAACTGCTTAATCTTCGGGAAAAAAATTTCCTAGGACCATATGGCTTTTGGGGGGGGGGGGGGGGGGGGTGGTTGAACGAAATGCCATATTGAACCATATGGGGGTGGGTGGGTGGTGAAAATAGCCTAAAACGAGGCCATATGGTTTGTGCACCATCCCTAAGGATCGCTCAAAATGCCGTGTATTGGCTGTGCAATGCTCTGGTGTCTGCGGTGCGCTTCGACCTCGAACAAAGTCGTAATTTTACGAGTGTAGACTGTTAGCAGAATAGCCCTCTCGAAAACTGTCTTTTTTTCGACCGTTTATCTCAACGGGGCGCAAAGTATGCATACCTATCGGATCAGAGAAAGAGCTACCCCTACTCCACACCTCATACCAACATCGACTGGAGTGCACGCTCCGGGGTGTCAAATACCCAAATACCGGAACGGCCACTCGACGGGCTACTACTATCCTCCTAACCCATAGATGGCATGCAAAATCACACATATAGCTCGTAATTGAAGGTGTAAATAGGCACGCATGCATCCATTTTTCTGCATACCAGCATTTCGTGCATATTCCATTACATAGACGTATGTGCCATAGCCTCTAAAACCCCATAAGACCCTATACCATTCTTTTTTTCGCATCCAAGTAAGAGCTTCTGTGCAATTTCTATACTTATAGATCTAAAGTACAAAAATGATTCACAAATCAAGTTTCACCCCACGTTATTCTTCTACTCATATGTGGGTTACTTACTGAGGATCATGCGCAGAATATCTACTGAGTTACAGTTAGCTATACACATATACTTATTGATGGAAACGCAGTCGTAACTGCCCAGTGCTTTCCACTTCTATGCAAAGGGAACAATGCCATCACAGTTGGTGAAGTGACTATTGATGAAATTGTAGCATTATAGTTATATATATCTGCGAAAGAAAAGAGCGTGACTTTTCTCATTGGGTCGCGTGAGCCGATCTATAATAGGAAATAGAACAATGTATGAAAGCATTGTGAAACCGGGGGTGAGAGGGACCTACTTTCGCGCCCTTTACATTCAATGTATGCATTCATGTGATGTATTAGGAATTTTACACGCAGGAAGCTTTTATCTCGTCGAACCCTCGATTCTATGCAATGCATCACTAGATTATGATGGAAAATTATTTGTTCAGTTTTCGATCTTCCCCTTCAGGATGATCTAAAGCTTGGATGTGGAACGAATTTTGTGAACTTTTCCGGTATGTAATCCTCTTGTAGGTTAGGATTGAATTGAAATCAACCCCTCGAAACAACTGATTTACTCCATTACAAATTATTGACCGATGCTTATTGTGTTGTATAAGTATACGCGATTATATGTTTGTACAATAACTATGTAAACTAATAAGTGTGGTTAAATCATCTTGTTGACACAAGTATGTACACGAGATTATTGTATGTGTCTACGAATCAGAGTATCAAGCATGCTTCCTACCTAAAACACACATATCTCTGTCATAAATCAAAGACTCTGAACGAGGAGAATATATCCCTAAAAACTCTATTTCAGCATTTTTGAAAGATCCATATTTTGCGTTTCGTATGTCACAATATACCACAATGACAAATACATCATCATCTCACAAAAGTCAGAATCCAACGCAACGCGCAAAAATCAGGACACTGTAACACACTATATATACATACATACTATCCCTGGCATTCCCTGTGCATATCGCATAGAAAAAGTGATAAACAAGTCTCTTTGTATTCGTGTCACGATGGCAAAAATCAGAGCAGAGAGCAAAGAATGAAAAGTCCCTAATCATCTTGAAATTACCAACGTTTGATAAAACATTTTCGTTACACACCCTCGTGCAAATAAACCAACACCTCTGTACATCCACCTCCTCACTTCTCCTCAAAATACACTAACCTATACGAACCTATACATACATACACGTAATACACGTATCTACACGTACATGTATGTGCCCGTAAGCCTCTCTCTGCTGCATATAAAACGAAGATTGACAAAATCGTGCAAACCTCGCCTGGGCATATAGCATACATGTATATGACATTTTATATGTATATGCAACACGTACACAACACTTGAAATTCGCGAATATCCACAAGATTTTGGCGTCGCATACGTGCGAGGGAGTTATAACCTCTCTCTCACTTCTCGTTGGAAGGCTCTTCAAGAAGGCTTATCGCGCCTCAAGCATCCCTCTCTCTCTCTTTCTCTCTCTTGTAAGTGCATCTCGAATGATTTCCCGGCGCCTTCGACTTCTTCTTCACCAACACCTTCTCGATGTCTTAATAATCCAGAGGCTTCTGCTACACCAAAACCAACACAACTGACATCGTCGTGTGTTGCAGAATTTTTTGTGATTCCTTTTCCATTCTTTCCTCGTGATGAACTCTTACTCATTTTCAAGCACATTTTCCTTCACACTCAGTAAAGAGGAAAGAACTCTCGAAGCTTGACGTATGTTCTTTTATTTCATTACCAATTTGAATGTCGCGCGGGTGCTCCGTGACACGAGCTTTGAGCAATGGAATTTTTCCCTTTGGTGATTCGATTCCCGATGAGGAGATTGTAATCTTCGTTATGGGCAACTTTTGTCATGGAAATTTTGTTGATCAGCATGTGTGTGTGTGTGTGTGTGTGTGTGTTTTCTGAAAGCGAGTCCAAGAAAATTCGTGTTTAAAATCATGTGTATGAGAGATAAGCCAAACCTCGCACGCATATACACATTATATTTATGAATGGTTCGTGTATTTCATCTCATATCGTATTATCCTCACGCTGTGCTTGGTCGCGTGGACGAATGATTTTGCTCCCGTCGTCGGACTGATTGAATAATTCACGCGTACGCGAGTGAGCAGCATCATAGAAGCCCTTTTCGAATTATATCCAGCCTTTTATTCAATTTCGAGACTCTTGAGGCGTGTGTTGGCATTTGATGATGTATCGTGTAACTCTTGCATAATGTTTGGGGCACTAATTGGGGATAGCCTTTTTCATATTTTGGAATGTGAAAAATGTGTATTGGACGACGATGGAATGAAATTTAGCGTGTGGCACAGAGCAGCACGAATGTTTGACCGGAATGCTCTTTTTTTTTTTAGAGCTTTTGGCAGATGTGTATGTAGATTCCAAGCGTGTGTGCGGTGTTGCGAAACCACGGATGAATTTGCGAGAGCTTTGAAAATTCCGTTTGATCCGCTTCGAGAAACTTTCACTCAATCAACGGCCTTTGACTTGATTGATGTTTCGAAGCCAGTATAGTATTTTGATCGATTGGCGAGAGTTTGGAAGGAGAAATGTAAACATGAACGGTATTTGATTTTTTGACCTAAATACGTTCACACAAGTTTGTATGCCAATATGTAGAAAACGCAAGAAAAAAAAGAGGGGAAAAGTACTTTCTTCTATAATATTCAGAACTCGATTCAGGACTTTATCCATCGGATTCGTACAACATTGGATCAATTTGTGGCTTGTGACAGTTTAGAATGATGAAGAATCATACTAAAATCTCATTGGGACCTCGCTGAACCAAAACAAACAAGCGTCTGTATTAAATTCTTCATTCACATCCTGTTCACCCTCTGAACAGCGAAAATGTTTTTCCATAGTTCTTGCAGATTATTTCTTCATTAACATAGCACAAAGCTCAAGTGTCTTGAATTTTCAAAAAATTTAAGTGTGCTATCTTTTATCAGAACTCTTCAAGTGTGTGATACAACTTGTAATCGTAATTCTAGTTGCACTGACATCATGTCTGTTCTTGCACATGTATGTTCTTGAGAGGAGCAGTGTTCCAGAGAGCAGATTCTAAATTGCCAATACGATGGGTTTAGAAGGACGCATTAGATTTCATGCATCATCACAATTTTGAGTCAACTAGTGTGTGCATAATCAACATTATTCCTAAACATTCCTATTTTTTTAAAATCTTACTGGACAGATTTCTAGTTTCTTGAGACGTAACCAGGTTGTTGAGTTGAAAGTCTGTTCTCTGCATCATAGGAATGTTTTCATGCTCTTCAGCAAATCATTCCTGTCAGTGATGGAATTTCCTTTCATAAGGAATACACGAAATAAGATGAAGACATCAATGTCAATATATAGTGGGGTCAATCAACTGTTTCATGTACCATCAGTCATAGATGAATGATTGGTGCACGGATAGCCTCGGGATAGCCTCTAGAGTCGTCGTTCAAATTGATTGATGAAATAATAGATTGATAGAGCGCTTGACTGGTTTGGTCAGAAAAAATCTACACTGATTCTGATTGCCAATCATTAATCATTCATTCACTGCATGATTATGGATGTACCATTGCCATAAGGAAAATTCTATTATTCTCACTCCATCGCGAAGAGTTATCTGGATGGTATGTTAAATTGTACAACTTCTCCATGATGATCAGTTTTCAAGTTCCATTGAAACCTAATCAATGTTTTCAACATGATTCATTTTCTAAAACCATGGACTAAATACAAGAATGTCCCACTACTTGAACTGACCTAAGCCCCAAGATAACTTCTTTTATAACACGATATCTCTGAAAACACCTTTCCAAGAAACTTTGTACAGCAAAAGTTGTCAAGAAGTTGGAGAAGATACTCTGGTATATAGCAGTCTTTGTATGGGTTGCATTATTAGTGCGACATTGCACTCTGGGGATCGAAAATCTATAGCAGCGTGTCTGGTTGAGCTGAGACTGTATACAGTAGCAGCTGAGGCTCGCACCACTTTGTTCTGAGTGCTAAATTGAAACACTTTTCCAGATCTTGCAAGATCTTCAACGTTTATTCTAGCTATTTGTCTCCGTCCCGATATAAGGACTTGAAACACTACTGTAGGTGGTGCATCAGAGCGGCGATCGGAGGGAAAGAAAACCTTTCTTTGCAAACATCTTCCGATGAAAGTTCACCCTGCACACGCAACGACGTCTGTATTTTTCTTATTTGCGTACACGTCACATTGAGAAAATACTGTGCGGTGTCAGATTTATCTTTCTTCTTCATGGCATAGTGCATTTTCCGGTTCTCTTCGATCTTTATTTATAAATATATGATTCTTTCAGAATTATTCTTCCCTCGCGAATTTTCTTCTTCGGATTTTATTTTGATGTCTCGTGAAAGTCAGATGCACTCTATACAGTTCATCCGAATAGATCGAATTGAAATGATGTTGGACAATATAACAATGCTTCCTCTTGTAACAATCTTTGAACAGTGCACCTTCAAACTTACACTCAGAAAAGCAATTCGTTGTCATAACTCCGCGGGCTTTACCTTAACGCCGTCGGGGCTTTCCGACACTGGAGTGAGGACCCTCGCCCTGTGCCGTTGTGATTACTCCTTGAGCCGCGTCACATTTTGACAAGTGTGATCTGTGTATTTTTATATGCGCGAGTTATAATCATGGATTCACTAACAGGTCAATCGTAGCAAATAATGCCACATAACGTTGAAATGACAGCGTGAGTGAAAATAATTAGGAAGAGCTGATATCAACGAAATAATGGGCTTTCGTTTTGCTTAACCTCCAAAGTTGTTGTTTACCTTCTGCCGGGCCGCAGACGGCGCGAGTAAAGGCTCATGTCTTTACAGTAAAGCCCGCGGAGTTATCACAACTGCTTCGGGCGTTAGGTCAAATACATGTCCAATCTCCCTGTCAAAGCCATCCATGCGTTTGTCACAAAGGATCACTTTTCTGAGTGTATAAAGCTATCGTCAAGATTATGATAATTAAGCGCCCAGCCAAAATTGTTCGTTTGGATCCCGCGTATCGGGCTGCCTACGTTGAAGGTGTGAAGTGTAATGGGTGACCGTATGGGTTACGGGTGGGTGGGTTGGTGAGTGGATTGGTAGCTGATCGGTTGGGTCGATCTGGTTCGGTCTGGAATAGTCTGGTACGGTACGGTCTGGGTCGTATTGAAACGGCCAGGTACGATCTGGGAAGGCTTGGTCCGGCCTTGGATGGTCTGGAACGGTCTGATACGGTCGGGAACGATCTGGAATTATCTGGGATGGTCTGGGTCGGGCCAGTGATATGATCAAGAATCGTCAATAATCGTTTGGTATGGTGTGGAACTGTGTGGAACGGTCTGGAACTCGGTCTGGAATGATCTGCAATGGTCTGGCCTATTGGCTGGCCTGGCCTGGACAGTCTCAAATACGCGGTCAGTGGAGCCGCGAGAGATTCAGGAGGAAGGTAGGAGGTTGATGGTCGGGCAAATGGGTCGACAGGTTGATGAAAGTGGGCGGCTAGATGATTGGCGGTTGATTATTACTATTATAGCGGGACAAGTTCAGGAAAATGTCATCTTGACGAATCTGATATAAAAAACCTCTTTCTAAGACCATCCGTTGATTTGACCTATTATTTCACAAATATCATTTTTGGGCTCTGTAAAAGCATTTCAAGGGCCACTGACTTGGGAGAAGATTTTCAGGCGCAAAGAGGGACAGCGATAGGAGCAATCGTGCTAGTAGAGATTTAACAATATCCAATCATCGAAAAATACAGAATTCATTGATCATACAGCTTGGTGTTAGTATTCAATGTGAATACATTCTTTAGAGTTTATGACCAAGGTTAGGTAAGCACCAGGCTAACAGAATTCAAAGCATTCCATCCATAGCTCTAATTTTCACGACTGTACACAAGATTTCCATTAACGGAATAGACCATGAATTTAGAATGTTTTAGTGGCATGCCAAGAGGCGCCACGACATCGTCTGGAGGAATTTACTCTCATCATTGGCAGAGAGAAGTGAGAATTAACTCACTTGATGACGGCGAATGTGAGATGGTATAGCTTGAGCAAACGAGAGAAGCTAACCAGTGGTAATAGGTTCTAGAAATCCTTCAATTCTTATAAAGGCATTGCTCCCTCCTTGCCTTGTTCTTTGTATAAGTATATGTGAGTTTGTATGATGTATATGTATGGTTGAGTAGAGAAACTTTACGACGAGTGGCAGCCAAGCCGTCGCCCTTATCGATTGGGCTTTAAACTTTACCCAAGACTTTACCGGTCCATAAAGCAATATATAAGAAGCTTCTTTCTAAAAGATTCGCCAAAGCAGCCATGTCACGAGGTTACCGCCGATCACTGCCAGCGGTAGCGCCGCTCGTCAAATTTTTATAACCCCTCGCAAAGCGTGGCCAATCGATTTGTGATTGATTTAATAGATATTGTGTGCCAGCAGGTATTTTTACTGGGCTTAAAAAGATATCTCTGCTGAAGCATCCAATACCATTTTATAGAATTCCAATCACTTGGAGTAATTTTGAGGTTGGGTGTAAACATCATCAGATTGAGGTTCAGGTTGATCTGTGACAGAAGCACCTGTAATTATATCGGCGATGGTCTTTCATCTCAACCATCTTGATTTCGACCTTTACAGAATTAGAAGACTATAGAATATCTCACGGTTATTAATGATTTTTATGCATATATTTGATATTTGGATTTTCTTCGTGGCCTTATGGATATCAGATAATGATTGTAAATTCGTGATAGTTGTAATTTTTTTGTATAAGTTCTGAAATTTGTGACTAAAAGACAATGTCTTTTCTGTTTCAGGTGAGTTTTCATACGATTCTTCATACGATCTTCTCATTGGTCGCCGTGAGTACAATTACCAGCTATAAGATCCAAAAATGATGGTAAATGACACCGTAAAAGAATTACTTTGGTAATCTGGAACAACATCTGCTCAGATTTGTAAAGAACAGTAAAAAGGACAAGTCCCTTAGGAAACATGGAAAATGTATGCTCATGCCCTACATAAACTTCTACTCCGCCATATTGATAGTGAAGTTTCGGAAGTACTAGATAGGCTAACTAGAATAGTTGCAAAAAGGTGTGCCAGACAGTGAATGTGGCAGATACTCAATATTACGTTTGAACTCATTCTCGTTAGTATATAGTATTTTCGTGAGAAAAAGTACTAGTAACTTTTGTATTCTTGAATTTTGAAATCACCTCCACTTTTTCTACATAATTCATGAAGAGGAGGACGTGGATGTGCCTCGGGGCTTCTAACTAATTGTGACAAGGTTTGGATACCGCGAAATTAGAATATCATACGTTTTGGAAAATTCCTCTTCTTCGTCTAATTTTACATTTTTTTGGCTTTTCAAGCCCCATTCGGTACGCTGAAATTCTATGGAGCTGTAGCTTTGACTTGGGTGCGTCATCACTTGACTTGGGAAAATTAATCTTTATATCTTTGAGGTTTCATTCATACTTGGTATCTATCTTTTCTTATCATAACTTTCAGAGCTGATCTCCACGACGCGACTAACACCACATGGTCGAATTGTACATAGAGTATTGGATTATCTCAGCAGAGCCATCTGAAACATTGCCCTGTGTGTGCCCGCATGCGTAATTCGTCAATCAGCGTTGAAAAAGCTCTCTCTCTCACCATTTCAAACCTTTCTACACTCACGTACTACACACTAATACACAAAACACACACATACATCTGATTTTGCTACACGTTAACGCCATAAATCGTACTAGATGCATGAGGCTCTTCTATGCTTCAGGGCAAGAATTATAACGCGTTTCGTACTGATGTATATGCATCCAGAGCTATAGCGAACTTGCGAGCTTGTCCCATTTTCCCCTTTCGGGAAAACCGCAAAGTATAGCAGTAAGCAGTAGTGGCACAAAACCCGCAGAATAAAGAGTCGGCTCACTTTCTCCCCTTTTTCTTGCCTCATTGCATAGCATCAGCTTATATGTACCCCTTTTCTCAGCCATTCATAATTTTATCACTGCTCATTTTTGCTGGCTATACATAGCTCTTTTACACCCACTCACTACGTCTCCCACAACCAACTTTTACTACCCAGTTCATTCATCCGCGAGAATGTAGTACGCCTCAAATATATATATATATATCTATATTTCGAACTATAGAATGAAAATTGTTTGCTCTGAATGAATTCAAGCAGAATTGAGGGAAATCGCTCTCAATGCAGATTCCAGTGTATTTGATAGCAGACTCTTTTGAGAAAAATGCATTCAAATCTAGTAAAAAATTGTCATATTTTACTCAAGCGCTTCGGTGCATTAACCTCTTCGTGCACGCACCTACTTTCTGTGCTCCCAGACCTTCGTTTCCTACTAGATTTTAAGGTGGAGATCGTATGAGAATTGTTTTGAGCCCAAACACGATATGATGAAGTTATGCCATATGAGAGTTATGGCAGCATAAACTTTTCAAGATCAAACACTAATGAGGCACTAGCATCGAGAATCTCATAATGAACTTCATGAAAAATCATCGATTCGGATCAAAAAACATAACGCGGCAAGTATTCTTATCCTATAATCAAAATTCAGTGAGTTATAACAGTCAGAAGAGATGAGTTGAGTCGTTTAAAGTGCATGATCAAGTGAGATGATGCATCATAATCATTAGCTATAATGGATCACTAATGATGAGACTATGTTTACCAAAATCTTGGAATTTCCTCTACTTTGGGCCAAAGAAGATAATGCATAAAGTATTTCTCCTCCAAAGTCAAAGAGAATTAGAGGAACCTGATTCAAAGATGTATTCACGTATGTGAACCAATGCGAGAAGAGGTTAATGATTTCATGCATCAATGGTTTAGTCCAAGGATTTTAGTTTCGTCTAATCCCACTCTAAGATTATGAAATCTCCAAAAACATATTCTCTGGAGACTATCATTCTGACGACGTATGACGATGAATTCTGCTCATTGCATGGATCTTTGAATAAACTTTGTAATGGTCTCTTAGAAAACTGTACAATTTTGTTAAGATGGATTTTGAGAGGTCAGCTCAGGACGTGCGTGAAATTGTTATACTAAAAAGACAAATCTCTTTGTATGACATCTATAGAATGAGTTGATGCTCCGATCTCTTATGACGACCAGGTTATGTCGTCGTACAGAATAGAAGATCAACATGCAGCCAGAGACCAGATAGTCTCTCTTCATCCCAATCTGGGTCAATGCTGAGAGATTAAATTCGAGCTATATATGCGCCGGCGAGCGATTCAATGTGTTTTCCCGGGGACGCGAAAACTTTGCAGAGCGCGAAAAACAGTAGTAGCAGCTTGTCGGATAAGAGCAGCAGCGCCTTTCTTTGTAGCTATATGGAAAGAGAGTAGACCCCTATCACAGTTCTCTTGGATTGTTGCGCTTTCGTGTTGGGAATAGCTTTTGTGTACAGCACTCAACATACCTCTCTCTCACACACACACACACAAACACACTCACATATATAGAGGTGCAGAGTTTCCCGGATTCTATACGTATACCTTTTCCTCTCTTGCCATTGGTTTTTCTCTGATTTGTTTCCTGCTTCGAATTGCATTCTCTCTCGTGTGTACTTTAAATTTTTCAACGAAGCACGTATATAGCCAGCATCCACCACCGTTACGCGTTGCACATCACGTATTCGCATCGAATGCTCAACCCCCGTGTACCCCTTTCTACATATATCCATATATATGTATAAAATTTTCGTCCTGAATAAGAAGAGCAACGGTTCATGCTAGTATGGGTACTTTTGTATTGTGGTACAGAGGGACATAGAGAGAGACATTATAGAATTTATTGAATGCATGCCAAGTGTGTTTAATAATACGTGATTCAAGAGTATACAACAGTGAGGATGTTGTACCATGGATAATATTGGAGGTTAGGACTTGGAAGAGTTTGGATTTTATGAGGAAGCGTTTGATCACTTTTAATCAAAGTTTTGATTTGGTCCTACTGAGAGCTAGAGCTGATGAAAGAAAGGAAGAGAGTTGAGAAGGAGTTTTGTGCTTTTTGTCGTTGATGAGTTTCGGAAAGGATAGGGCGTTAGAAGGGTATCTGATCTTTTTATTTTTGGAGAAGACGAGTTCGATGAGAGAATCTTGTTAGTGCTGAAGTGAAAGAATGGTGGAGTCTTGAAACTTGTCTCATGTGCAGCAAAATCACAACATTCCATGACAATGGTGTAGATTTGATTTACAATTCTTATGTATTTTGGGGAATATATTCTTTGCTTCGTCTTAGTGAGTATCTATTGAATAATCTCTGGATTTGAGCTTACAATTCAGAGGGTCAATCGTTTTTTGCAGTTCTAATATAACCCACCTCGATAATGGGGAGTGGTCACTCAGGCCCGAATTCATAGTCGTTGGCAATGGTCATGGTTCTGGTCATGACCAATACCTTGCGTGGTATGGGATTCAAGAATTCGGTCAGAAAATCAGTTTTGAGTAAACATTTTTGGGCTCATGTTCTACATGTGACCACAGCCGCTAGTTTGTCCAAAATTCGAGTGGTAAGAACTGTCTTCTACGCATAGAATTGGTTAAGGCGATGCGGTCACCGTGCACGCTGAAAGTTATTTCCACTTTTCTCCGATATTCTTGCGATTTGGGTGAAACGATGAGACGACGAATACTTCTCATCGTTTAGCTCAAATCGCAAAAGAATCGGATAAAAGTGCGAATTACAAAGTGCCTATATTATAGGTTAGGAGGTGGCTGCGATCAAGTTATTCGCACTTTTATCCAATTCTTTTGCGATTTGAGCTAAACGACGAGAAGACGAACTCAAGTTAGATGATAATAAGTATTCGTCTTCTCTTCGTTTAGTCCAAATAGCAAGAATCTCGGAGAAAAGTGGGAACAACTTTCAGCGTGCACGTTGCACGGTGACCGCATCGCCTTAATCGCGCATTTGCTACAACTATGGTCTCGATCCATAACCTTGTGACCCTCGCAAGAGCACGAATCATAATTTCTGTGCATATAGGACAGTTTTCACCACTGATATTTCAATAGACTAGCGGCTGGAGTCATATTAAGTACATTAGCCCAAAAATTTTGACTCAATACTAATTTTCCGACCTAATTCTTGAGTCGAGTACCATGCAAGGTATTGGTCATGACTAAAACTATAACCAATGCCAATGACTATAAATTCGGGCCTAACCGACTAAGGATGATGACAGACAACCCGCTGCGACACGACACCGCCCGACACGACACTACTTTCATTCCTGCGAGCCCAACCATCGATGGATTGGATTCATTCTTACAGTGCCGCTTATGGATTATAAAAATGATCCAAATTCATCAATGATGAGTTTTGCAGTAATGAAAGTAGTGTCGTGTCGTGAGAAAAGTGTTGTACATTTGGTGACATCTGCTTTGTATAACATGTGAAAGTGGCTTGTGATTTGATTACAACTAATGAGGCCATTTGGTAGATGATATTATAAGATAATGGTGCAATATCAGCGCGTATAATCATCTAAAAGTTCTGTGAGAGGCCAAGGCAGTGTCGTACATTTGTTGATGTTTCTCATTTCGATTGACCCAGATATCAGTTGGACCTCTTTGCACGTATCACCTTCATTTCTACACTCTCCTGCGAAGAGAAGATAAGCATTCAATTCTTCTGCACACCTGCAACTCTTCAATTTTATTTTAGGTGTATTCAATTTTTTTGTCGAACGATGAACAGTTATCTATGGATCTCAGAAATACATGAACAATAAAATTAAAATGGTTCCTGTAGAGCAAAAAACTTTCCAAGAGCAAAAGATTTTCTGGACTTCAACTATTTAGAGATATTTGACACTGTAGTTAGATTACTTGTTTTGACGACAACTCTGAATCATAAGAAAAATGTGTTCTGAAATTGGTCTTTTATGTTATACAAATCCTATGCTCTTTCTGTGCGTGAACATCGTATTTTTTCTTCACTTCAATTGGAGCAACCTTGTTCAAAACTTCAAATTGCGTCAAAGTGATCAACATTGGCGAAGCACTCAGAATCAAAATCTTTTCAAGTATTTTGGTGAATGTTTTCAAAATTTTTGGTGCGGTCGAATATGTTAGGAATTTTTCGAATTTCTAGTGATTGTCCACAAAACTTCTTCCAAATAAAAGATTATCTGACTCTAATTCCCTAAACTGATTTCTGCATAACTCACCTCTTCTGGGAGTGTCCTTGCGGAGAGTGATGATGAAATTATTTCAGCAGCCACAGCTAGAATTGAATGTAAGGAAAATTTCAATTAACTTCTTAAGGCGATGCGGCTTGCGATACGGTCACGGTGCAACGTATTTTTTGGTCTAAATGACGACAAAAAAAGTACTCATCATCATCTATTTTGAATTCGTCCTCTATTTCTTGAGCCCAAAACGTGAAAGTATCGGACAGAAGTGCGGATAACTTTAAGCGTACGTGGTGACCGAATCGCTTTAACAGCATCTAGAATGTATAATTCATAAAAACTATTAGAAAAAATTCCAATTGGCATGTTTGTTTGCCCCCCCCCCCAAAAATTTTCTTCAAACCTTTTTGTAAAACAGAAAAAAAACTTTCGCAATGCACTTCTGAGATTTTACGTATCACAAGGTACACAAAGCACGACTTGCAGATTCCTCATAAAGTGATTTGGAGCACGAGTATGCTCATTGAGATGAAAATCTTTTCCATGATCATATACGGTCAGTATAACAGTCTATTCTCATAAATATTGTGAAAAATTGGCGAGTTAAAATTTTTGTCACTTCTACCCAAGCAGCTCTCAGCAATCTCAGCAAGTGAGAAAAGTGTATTTATCTTGTATTGTATTGATGCGACCATGTTACCCGATATTAATTTAGTGACAAATCATATCTGTGATAAATTGAACCTGTTAAAACCACTGACCAAATATCTATATGTATGATATTTCTTCTTCAAGTTATTTTTTCTCTATATGCAACTTAGGTAATCATGATAATATCTGATTTTTGCCTATAGGCAGAATAAAAGCTGAATCTATCCATCTATCTATCTATCTACCCAACAGAGCTATCATTTCTAATCTTCAATCGAGACATCTGCAGATATCCAAGTCCCGAATAACAGTACGTCTCTCACGCGTCGGGATGAGATGATTTCTTTCATCTTCACGAATCTCATACCCATACACGACCCCGATGAAGAAGAGGGTTGCTCACGTTTCTTTTCTGAACCCCATCTCACTCATCGCAAACGCCTCACCGATCCTTTCTCCTCTAAGAAATAATCTTCTTCGATCCTTCCTCATCCTTCGATGGGACACACACAGCACCTCATTATATAGAATTCCTCCCTCGGTCTATATGTATTACATCAGCCTAGAATCGTCCGAATTCACCTCTACAGAAAACTCAGCCGTCGGTTTCATCTGCGACTTCTCTTCTTCTCAGAGAATAAGAAATCCGTGAAATAGCTCGAGACTCCTTCTCTCTCCCCCGATGTCACTCACTAAAACTTGGCACACCCATAGTCAACCTAACCTCTCTTCTTTACTCTTCAAAAATCTCTCCTGCAAACTCACATTTTTCTAGTGATAAATAAAATTTGTCGAGTCACTTGTGCAAGTTATTGACGTGAGAATCTCATGTGGGCGCATGAATACAAAACTTTTAAATCTGCATTCATTTAAGGACACACGTAATAATAGGTGGGAGGATAAAGGTGAGGCACCACAATTACCAACTAAACTGATGCTGCTGAGAGGCAAAATCACGACGCGAATGAAGGCCGGATACGAGTGGGTGGCGCCCCGCCCAATTTCCTCCTTCTCGTTGCCCAATTTATGTACCTATACCATATATATATATATACACGTGGGCACGTGCATAATGGGTTTTGCGGCGTCCGATCTGCTCGTTGTGTGTCGTGAATGCCCGTGTGAACATGACTCTATACTCACTCTAATACTGATGGGTTGGACGGATTTGGAATTGCCGCGCGGCCACCATGCACCGTTTCTGACGACCACGCGAGTATTAGGGCCTATATAGTACAATGATGTGTCCTCGACGTCGTCGTTGTGTTCGATCGTCCCGAACATTGCCGTGATTGAGCCAATTGTGTGACTCGTCGCTGCATAGAAGCTCTTGTCTGCGAAGCTACATGTATTGTATATGATGGTCCGTTTGCTTTTCTCTGTATATGCGTGTGTGTAAGCAATTGTGGAGATCTGTGGTAGAATCGGCAGATTTTGATAGAATGGTTCGTCAATTGATTTGAGTGGAGGCGTTTTAAATTCAGATTTTAGGCAAAATCTTAACCGTCCGATTTTGCGTTACTATCCTTTTTTAAATATTCTTAGAGATTTTTCTTCTCTAATTATTTCGGAATGACCCTTTTTTGTATGGCAATTCGGAGAGACTGAGATTCGTTCGGCCACGTGTGTGATTTCCACTGGAAAAGAGTGAATCTCACCAATTTGAAGTTGTGACGAAGAGGGTTTCACAGTCTGAAAAATTTGGAGAGTTTGACAAAAATCTAGGCTTTGTATTGGAAAAACTTTGAGAACTTTTACTTGTCATAACTATGGTATACATTGGAACACGAGGTCGTTTCGAACTCTAATCCGATAAGGAAATCTTTTTTGGTGCAAACACTTTTCAATCACTTCATCGTGTCCCATGCATTATTACCACTGCATACATATATGCTTGATACACTCATGAACGTTGATTATTCCTCATGTCGGACTAAAATCGGAGCTTACTACTTCGTTTTGTTTTCCGTTGATGAGCCATATGCAAATGAATTTCTAGAATTTCCATTGCGAACATAGTGAAAATTCTTACAGTTGAAATCACAGAATCGATTGTAGGAACTTTGAAAATCAATTAAGGAGTTATTTCAGCTCTTCTCTTTTGACTCCTTGAAAACTCATCAACAAGCTCGTCAAGTTGATTGATCACAATTTCAAATTTTACACAACGCTAAGCGATAGTTTCTATGCTATATACTTCGAAAAAAACTGCCCAGTTAAACACTCAAACACTCTAGTGATTCGAAATTGTTGAACTCCTTCATCGTGAGAAATTGAAATGAATTTACGAAACGAGTGCCGCAATCAATCTGCATGCTTTCAGTAATGGTACACTAACTTTCACTACTTTGGTCACCGACATAATACTCCATCTCATTTTTCGTCTCTCTTCACGATGAGAAGTGCGATTCTTGGAAAGTCTTTTTTTTTTTTTTTTTTTTTTTTTTTTTTTTTTTTTTTTTTTTTTTTTTTTTTTTTTTTTTTTAAGTGGAATATAAGGAAAAATCTGATGACAGGACATCCCTATTGGATGTCCCACCGGCAGACCATGAGCGCTTTCATTTTGCCCACCCGGTGAACCGGATGAGCATGAATCCAGCGCCCGTGTGCCCTGTGGGCTAAAACCTTCTGCTCTCAACCCCACAGTGTTGGCAAGCCATCACTGCAGAACTGGGGGCAGCTAACCACTATCTAACCAACCCACCCCGGAACCGCGTTAGCATTACTTCAGGGTGGGAGGCGTATCGCGCTCGGGATCAAGCGACTCTCTTCTCTCACGACTTGCAGGTGTTGTTGCTCCTTCTTCGATCTTTTTCTACTCTTCTTTCTTCGATCTTCTCTCTTCTTCCTTCTCTCTTCTTTCTTCTTTCTTCCCTCTTCAGTTCATCATATTCCTCCTGGAATAATTTGGACCTCTTCTGATTGAGTCGGCAGACTCACTGTGATTCGCCTGCTTCGAGGCGCCTCACTTCCCTCTCTTTCTCCTCCTTACGGGTCATCACCAGCTTGATGTATCCGGTGACTCTATCCCATGTCTCCTGGTTGCGAAGTAAGTACGGGACGAGGTTCTCGGGTGTTAGTTGAGCACCCAGCCATCCATCCAACTCGGCGCGCTCACTTTGGGTGTCGTTGCACGTGAACAGGGCGTGTTCAGCGTCATCCCAGTTGTCCCCGCATGACTGGCATGCTGGGGATGTCCTCTTCTTGAACCGGGTCAGATAGGCACCGAAGCAACCGTGGTCACTCAGTGCTTGCGTCGTCCAGTAATCTATCTCTCCGTGGGTGCGTTCCGTCCATTTGGCTACGTCACGTATCAGCCGGTGCGTCCATCTGCCATTCGCAAATGGCGAATCCCACTCAGTTTGCCACTGTTCGAGGGTGGTCTCCTTCTCGTTGTCGCGGATGATCTCCTTCATCGTCGGAGTGAGTACTCGTTCGGCTCCGATCACTTTCTGGCGGTCCCAGATCCTCACTCGCTCCGCGACGAGCAAGTGAATGGGCGGTGTACTCGCCAATACGTAAGCCGCATCTCCTGACACGGTGCGGTAGGCACGGATACTTCTCAGGGCCGCTCTCCGGTGAACAGGGCCCATTCTCTTCTCGATGATGGACTTCTCTACTCTCTTTCCCCACACGGGTGCACCGTACAGCATGATGGAGGTGGTGACGGTGTTGAGAAGTGCGCGCCTCTTTTCCTTGGGTCCTCCGATATTCGGCATGAGCCGCTGAAGCGCCGCACCAACCCTGCTCGCCTTCTGGGCGGCTTCCTGGATGTGTTTCCTGAACGACCATTTGTCGTCGAGCCATACACCCAGATATTTCAGCTCTGTCTTGCGTGGTATCTCTTGCCCGTTGATGTAAAAATGGGGCAAGTCGAACTTCCTGCGCCTCGTGACCACTATGGCTTCGCACTTTGGAACAGCCAGCTCTAGGAGCCTGCTGATCATCCATTCGTAGACTCGGGCCAGCGCCTCGTTCGCGCGTCTACCCAAGAGCTCTTCGTTGTCGGCCCAAACTATGTGTCCCGCGTCGTCCGCAAAAGCCACTATTATTACTCCTTCTGGCAGTTCGATAGACAGTAAGCTGTCGTACTGGGTATTCCAGTTGAACGGCCCGGAAACCGATCCCTGCCCGATTCCGGCGGACAGCTCTCGAACCTCTTGTCCCTCGTCGGTGTCGTACACGAGGGTCCTATTCCGTAGGTAGTCGCTCGTGACTGCTAACAGGTAGGGTGGCTCTTGGAAAGTCTCTCTCTCTCTCTCTCTTTTTTTTTTTTTTTTTTTTTTTTTTTTTTTTTTTTTTTTTTTTTTAAGGTGGTTAGAGGGCAAAATCTGCCTCAGGATCCCTCGGATCCGTCCCCAGACACCGGACTGGTTCAGCTTACGCGGACTACGCATAGCCCACGCAGGCCATACCAGGCGGGACACGGGTTTGGGTGGGGCCCACCGAGAGGTGGGCCCGGCCGTGTAATATCCCTCTCCCCTCGATGTCCGATACCTAGGGCATCGGGCAATCAAGAAGGAGATCCACCTGCATCTACCATCTCATCCCGGAACCGCGTGAGCATTACTTCAGGATGAGCGGCATGTCTCGCGCTCGATTGCGAGCGTTCCTCTTCTCCATCTTCTCTCTTCGGCCACTTGTCGGCATCTTCTATCTTCATTCTTCATTGTTCCCTCTCTTTCTTCTTTCTTCCCTCTTCTTTCTTCTTTCTTCCCTCTTCAGTGCATCAGATTCCTCCTGGAATCATTTGGGCCTCTTCTGTTTTCTCTCTCTCTCTTTTTTTTTTTTTTTTTTTTTTTTTTAAGGTGGTTAGAGGGCAAAATCTGCCTCAGGATCCCTCGGATCCGTCCCCAGACACCGGACTGGTTCAGCTTACGCGGACTACGCATAGCCCACGCAGGCCATACCAGGCGGGACACGGGTTTGGGTGGGGCCCACCGAGAGGTGGGCCCGGCCGTGTAATATCCCTCTCCCCTCGATGTCCGATACCTAGGGCATCGGGCAATCAAGAAGGAGATCCACCTGCACCTACCATCTCATCCCGGAACCGCGTGAGCATTACTTCAGGATGAGCGGCATGTCTCGCGCTCGATTGCGAGCGTTCCTCTTCTCCATCTTCTCTCTTCGGCCACTTGTCGGCATCTTCTGTCTTCATTCTCCATTGTTCCCTCTCTTTCTTCTTTCTTCTCTCTTCTTTCTTCTTTCTTCCCTCTTCAGTGCATCAGATTCCTCCTGGAATCATTTGGGCCTCTTCTGTTTCAATCGGCAGAGTCACTGTGATTCGCCTACTTCGAGGCGCCTTACTTCCCTCTCTTTCTCTTCTTTGCGGGTCATCACCATCTTGATGTATCCGGTGAGTCTATCCCATGTCTCCTGGTTGCGGAGCAAGTACGGGACGAGATTCTCGGGTGTTAGTTGAGCACCCAGCCATTCATCCAGCTCGGGGCGCTCTCTCCGGGTGTCGCTGCACTTGAACAGGGCATGTTCGGCGTCATCCCATTCATCCCCGCATGACTGACATGCTGGGGTCGTCCTCTTCTTGAACCTGGTTAGATAGGAACCGAAGCAACCATGATCGCTCAGTGCCTGCGTCGTCCAGTAGTCCATCTTTCCGTGGGTGCGTTCCGCCCACTTGGCTACGTCACGGATCAGCCGGTGCGTCCATCTGCCGTTCGCAAATGGCGAATCCCACTCAGTTTGCCAATGCTCAAGGGTGGTTTCCTTCTCGTTGTCGCGGATAATCTCCTTCATCGTCGGAATGAGTACTCGTTCGGCTCCGATCACTTTCTGGCGGTCCCAGATCCTCACTCGCTCCGCGACGAGCAAGTGGATGGGCGGAGTACTCGCCAATACGTAAGCCGCATCTCCTGACACAGTGCGGTAGGCACGGATACTCCTCAGGGCCGCTCTTCGGTGGACAGGCCCCATTCTCTTCTCGATGATGGTCTTCTCTACTCTCTTCCCCCACACGGGTGCACCGTACAGCATGATACAGGTAGTGACGGTGTTGAGAAGTGCGCGCCTCTTTTCCTTGGGTCTTCCGATATTCGGCATAAGCCGCTGGAGCGCCGCACCGACCCTGCTCGCCTTCTGGGCGGCTTCCTGGATGTGCTTCTTGAACGACCACTTGTCGTCGAGCCATACACCGAGGTATTTCAGCTCTGTCTTCCGTGGAATCTCTTGCCCGTTGATATAAAACCGGGGTAAGTTTCCTACGCCTTGTGACCACGATTGCTTCGCACTTCTTGACAGCGAGCTCCAGAAGCCTGCTAATCATCCACTCGTAGACTCGGGCCAGCGCTTCGTTCGCGCGTCTACCCAAGAGTTCCTCGTTGTCAGCCCATACTATGAGTCCCGCGTCGTCCGCGAAAGCCACTATTATCACTCCTTCTGGCAGTTCGAACGCTGTCATACTGGGTGTTCCAGTTGAACGGCCCGGAGACCGATCCCTGTCCGATTCCGGCGGACAGTACCCGAATCTCTTGTCCCTCGTCGGTGTCGTACACGAGGGTCCTGTTCCGCAGGTAGTCACTCGTGACGGCTAGTAGATAGGGGGGCACTTTACCTGCTTGGGATTGATAGACTCGCTCCCAGCTCGCGCAGTTGAATGCGTTCTTTATGTCCAACGCAATGATGGCACAGAAATCAGAATCCTCCTCTTCCTTGGTATGGGTTCCCTACCGACGCTTGAACCCGTTCTTGGACCGCCTCGATCGCGTGCACAGTGCTCCGTCCCTTCCGGAACCCGAACTGCATTGGTGATAGCCCACCGCCTTCTTCGTAGGCTTTTTCCACCCTGTTGAGCACCATCCTCTCGTACATTTTCCCGATATTGTCGAGCATGCTGAGAGGGCGTTGACCTCCTTGACCCTTAGGTATCAGGACCAGCTTCTGGCGTTTCCACTTGTCCGGGAAAGTTCCCGCGCTCAGACAGATGTTGAAGAGGTCGAGGAGTAGATCTGGCTTGTATTTGAAGACCAGTTTCAGAGCCTCGTTTGGGATGCCATCCAGGCCAGGGGCCTTGCCGTTCGGCATTCTCTTCGCCGCTATGAGTAGCTCTTGCATAGTGAAGAGCGGGTCTCTCTCTCTCTCTCTCGATCGATCGATCGATCGATCGATCGATCGATTGACGCACGCGAGAGAGAAATGACTCTCACGATTATTCTTTTTTTTTCCATGGAATTTCAATCAACATGATCTAGAAAGAAAAAAACAAAGAAAAAGACTGATTAGAATTTTACTTCCCTTCTATTCGTCGTTGTCGTCGTCGTCCAGTGCATCAGTGCACAAGATTCTACTACTACCGCAAAGATTCAAATTTGAATGCGGAGCGACGGGATAGGAATCGAACAAAGATATTTCATTTGTATAAATCACTCGTCGATCGAATTTCAAATTCTCTCTCTCTCTGAACTTACTGAAAAGGAATTTGCGGTTCTTTATTCGTATAGTAGGAGTAGAAAGGGTACATTTGAAAAAAAAATCACCCATTCAAATTACATCAGGCGCGGTGCAGCAGCATCAGCAGAATCGTAATGTAATGCATCTCTCACATTCATTTTCCATAGCAGATGGATATTTTCATTTCAATATTGCTCTTTCCCCAATGGATTGAAAATTTTGCCAAGATCACAAAATATAGAGAGGTTACCTTATCAATCCACCCCTTCATAACAGAAGAAGATTTTGAAAGTATTATGTATATGTGGTATAGAAAAGATGTTAACCGGGGCTGTGATTTGAAAAAATACCAGATAACCCATTGATATCTCCGCAAAAAGGATTTTTTATTTTTCAACTCTTTTTTTCTCTCTATAAATTATTCACGCGCAAGCAGACATACAGAAGTTTAACTCTCTTTACAGATTTTTTTTCTCTCCCTCTCTTTCGTCCATCTATCCATTCATCCATCCATCCCTGTCCATATGCAGCATAGCTTTGAAGATTCATTCTGGTGAATGTAAATATACATAGTAGTAGTAGTAGTAGTGGAAAGCAATGGAAATTTGTGCCAAGGCAGAGAAAGGATTGACTCTTTCTTTCTCTTATTTCTCTGTGCTATCGATTAGCGAGAAAGCTAACGTTAGTATAGTCGTAGAAAAGAAAGGGACTTGACAGAGAAAGAGATGGAATGAGATGGATATGGAGGAAAATCGCCAATGTGAGAGTACGAAAAGGAGAGGGTGGTTTTGAGCGTGGTACAGTAGTAGTAGTGGGAGCTGTTCTCTCGACGGGTAATCGATCCTAAAACAGAGAGTACACCCCGTGTGTTTCCCCTCTCACCCTCTCTTCCTTCCTCCTCATTTTCGTCCTCTCTCTCAACCCCCTCCCCCTCCCCTCCCCCCGTATCCTCTCTATATCGCTGAGCTCCTACTCTTCACTCTTTTCTATACATGCCTCCTGGCATGGCGCAGCTTTGGCTTTTAGCAATTCCTTGCGGTTGCGCTCTTTTTCCTCAAATCATTCTCTCTCTCACTCACCGAATTGCTTTTTTTTTTTTCAAAGTAGTAGGTATAGCTTTTGAGAGAACTCTTCGCTAGAATTCGAATGGCACCGGCCGAGATTTTCACCACGATGGTCAAAAACTGATGTTGCCTGAGGAGATGGGATGAATAAAAAAACAGCCGGCGGGTAATTCAGTCGCTGAAACTAGATGAGACTCTCTCTCTCTTTTGCTTTGGTTTTATTTTGTTCAAGTCGAATTAACAGCGCGAATTACATTCGTCGCTTGTGCTGCTGCTGCTGCTGCACAGAACGAGTTATTGCCCTTTGTTTTGAATGCTTCGGTTGCGGTATAAGCTTCCGATGCCTTTGCTTCTAATATATACTGCAGCTGCGCATCGTCGTCGTCGTCGTCGTTGTCGTCGTCGGACCGGTGCGGCGCTTTTTGTTTTGCGATGAATAAATTTTGGTGTCGTCGCTTATATAGAGGAGTACTTGGTGGTGCATGGTCCTTGTGAAATATCCTTAATTTCGAGCTCACCAATTTATCGGAATGGGCCTTCATATACTTATACACGGGGAAAATGATTTTACTCGCCATTTCGAGGCGTGAACCGGTACGATTTCGGTCGAAACGGGTCCTTAATGTGTAGGATCTTCTAAAAAACACCCCATAGGTGGATTTTGGTGTCAGTTTAGTGGTACTTATTTCAGCTTGAAGCGAGGTGTGTCCGTGTTATTTTGACTGTGCTGATGAGTGTAAATATTCGAGGAAACATTTACATTCTTGCGCGATTTAGCTCAGACTTTGTGAATTTTAAAAAGTCGGAAAATACATCTTAGAATCTTCGGAAAAAAAATTTCATGTGAGCATACATTCTCAACTCCCAAATATCGAAATTTCCGAGGAAGTACTCATATATAGAGAGTTTGCTACCTAGACCAACAGTCGTCGGATAGATGAAAAAAAAAATATCACGCTAACAGTTACGCTGCTGCTGTGCTTGCGACGAAAGATACGTATCATCCATGCAACAGCAGGAGCAGCAACATCAGGCTACATTCAATCAACTCTGTTACGAACTTTAACCAGATTCTCTCTCTTTCCTACTCTCCTCTTCTCTCTGCAAAGCTTGATGATGAAAATATATAGGCGTGTCACGCGAAATATACCGTGATTAGCTTTGCTTCTTCAGCTCATAATGTTATTATCAAAGTAACAAAGCCGTACCAATTTCAAAAAGCTCCCCTGATTACGAGTCCTTTTTAACCGAATTCCCTTCCACAACGAGATAATGGAAAATTCCTTCTTTTGTAACCAGCTCTACTTCATCACTGATTATAATTGTTAATTTAGTAATGTAATAATCGAATTTGAGTATGAAGATGATAAACTTTAAGTCACAGCCGTTCGCATGCCCCAAACTTGTTCGAAATTTTAGTAATCGATTCGAACCATACATAATAAACTATAACATTCAAACGAGAGATTTCCAAAGTGTGTACTCGCGCAGTTCATGAGAGAATTTGTGCTCTAAATCAGGATGTACTATATCCCCGGAATTCCACAATATATAACTCTATGACCCACATATATTCATATAACAGTCCTTTTACTATGTATGCATACCAACATATGCATGCGTAAACGCAAAATTCGAATATTGTGCGCTCACGTGAAAATCGATATTGCCATTTACACGGCAATCAATTTGAGGAGTATTTTCGAAACTCCGACCACCACTGCTACCGCAAACCGAACCAAAAAAAGACTATCAATGAAACACCGTACCCAATCCCAATCGAAATTCTTCTCTTGTACACCAATATATAGAACAGTTGACTCTTTTTTCCGCTACCATATACAATCTTTCCAACCGTAAAGATGAAAATGTTGGGTAAGTGTACCCAACTTGCCTTCATATGCCGATCTCAGGTTTGTTATGTTAAAATATGAGGAAGTAAGTAGTTTGCATCGACTACTGATCATTTTTGCGATCTCCCGAGGATATAAAGTGAGTTTTTGCATTTTTCGTCTTTTCCCTTCCTCGAGAAATCGCCTACGAAATTGCCTACGGAATTGCGTTCAGTACAACCAGTGTCAAAAATGTTTTGGTTCGACCAATCTTTGCGTTTTTTAGTGCATTCGATTTCTTCTCTCAAGACCTTTAAAATCCGTTCTCGGGAGTTGCAAACGGAGAAACGATTTTATTCATTTTATCGCCGATTTACATCGTTTGTTATAGGAAATTGAGACAGCTTGAGTTGATCAAAATTAGGAGTATCTTATCTTATTCTCAAGGTCTTGAAACACGCTTCAAAAAGAGCTTAAGTACATTGGAAAATGTAAAGTAGACCAGAGCCCCCGAGAAAATGGCTTAATACTGGGCCTTTCACAAACTCGAAGTCATGTTCTGGGAAAATCGTACTTACTCGAGAGTACATCGGAAAATGTAAAGTAGACCAGAGTCCCTGAGAAAATGGCTTAATAGTGGGCCTTTCATACACTTGCCAAAAAGTCACTTTCTGGGAAAATCGTACTTACTTGAGCTAATTTCGTGAAGGTCACGAAACAAGTTTGAAAATATTTGCAATGAAGTACGTTGGAAAATATTGAAGTAGGTCAAAACTATTGGTAAAACGGCTCAAAGGATGGAGAAAAAGGCATGTTGGACACACTGACCTTACACAGCCGTTTGCTACAAACGTTCCAGTAGTCCTTGATACAACATTTTTCTCTCGAGTCCAAAAAGAAATTATGAAATTCATATCCATCCTTGAACGTCAGATAAGAGCGGTTAGCTTGTAGAAAAGAGGGATATAAGAGCATCAGCCAGCTCTGAGTAGTAGTTGTGTAAGAGATATATACAGGCATAGGATGAGAGAGAAAAGTAGCAGCAGCAGTTTCTTCTTGCTGAAATTTTCCGCCGCCACCGCTGCATGGCGAATAAAATATTGCCATTGCCTGACGAAAGCCGCCGCCGCGCTCGTTCTATTCCGTCTCTTTCTTTCTCTCTCTTTCTGCAACAAAGGCCCCACTAAATTTTCCCGATAGCTGCTGACCCGGCCAAGCATAGTACCACCACCATCTCACCTATACAACCCTTTTTCTCTATATCCCACGTGGAAGTACATACATGTCTATTATATCTATTATATACGAATGGTTAAGCTTTTCTGTGCATCTCTCTCTTTAGAGCTTCCTTCTCATTTCTCTGCAAGCTCCCATATTATATACCGGATAGCAAAAATTTTATCACACTCAATTCACCTTTGCCATGTCTAGTGTGTGGTTTTTAAAAAAATTACAGTGTTTCAGTAGTATAAGTGCCCTGCAGGCATACTTTGCATTGAAAAAATTATTATAAACCTTTCTCTCTGTGGTGGTAATAATCGTTGGTCATGTACTACTTTTGAATCTCTCTGAAAAAAGCATATTCGTGGATAATTTTTATCCTTTTTTCAGAAGTTAATATTCACGGTGAAATTATACATATATATAGAGGAATTAAAAACCAGCCTCGTATTTCTCATCTCAATTAGCGGCTCATGAAAAACTCGTGCTCTCTACTGTTGGATATTATATAGGAGAGATATGAGTGTAATATCTCTTTGAAGAGTTTGCCCTGTAGCCACAAGAGAGCTTTTTTTCGATTTAATCTTCTGAATTGGTTTCGTGTGTGTGTGTCTAATATATATGGATAGACAGGGAGGTATTTAGGTTGGCAGGAGGGTTATATAGAGATGGTAAAGATGTGGTCCATTGCGGTATTTGCGGTTGAGAAGAGATCGATATATATATTGGAGGTTCCGAGTGAAACTCTCTGTGTGACAGAGATCTATAAACAAAGCCAGATAGTCAATTTAATACACTCGAATCGTTGACGTGTCAAGCTTTCAATTCAAAGTGAGAGAATTTGGTTCGGTGGTCTTCCTTTTTTTTTTGTCTATCCTGTTTTGTTTCCTTCTTTCAATTAATTGTCTCGCGTGTTATTCTCGCGTCGATTCACACATGGAATCGACAGACTCCCTCTCTTTCTCGAGAAGAGAGAAACGGAATTCGGGCTTTGAATGGAATCGTACACGGTTGAGTAAAGCTCCCTCTTCGCCCCCGTACCTCCGCCGCCGCCACCGCAAGCTGTCATAACGACCAATCGTGCGGATTCGAATTTAATTCAAATTAGTTCGAAAATTTGGAATGCGATATTATTTTTATACCCAGTATCATATCACCCAACTGTCTTATTTTTTGAGTGTCAGTGTACTTAGATTTTCAAGAGCATGATTCTTGACTCGAGTTTTCAGCAATTTTTATTGAATCTTCATATATTCTGACTCCAAATTCAATAACCAAAACAGTTTACCTTTGATATTACGAATTTACTTTTGGTATATAATGTTAGCTTTACTTTGCAAGAGTACGACAAATCACATCTTTTTTAGGAATGTTGCAAATGTGAGTAATGCGTTCTCTTATCTAAGGTAGTACTGTCGTAACCTCACTTTCCAAAATGTTTGAGGTGTTTGAACCTTCACTTATTTAACTCAAATTCCGTCACAAACTTTGTATCAGTCTGATCCTACTCTACACAAAATTTCAGTATTTGTATAACCAGAAAGAGCCAGCCTCAAACATGGGCACTTCTGTCTTATTACTGACATATTCGTGACCTCACGACGAATTTGGGTGAACATTTGCTTGCAGCTGAGCTCCAAGCTGATCAGGCTCTGTATAAAAACGACTGAGTCTATTTTCTGTCAGTACCAATCAAAATTTGGAAGCTCATCAAAAGACATCGGGTCAAACACGATGAATCGAAAAAAAATGTCTTTCCTCATAAGAAACCATGTTGAAATCTCGAAAATTTGGGAGCTCAGAATTTTTTCTACAAGCAACCCAGGCTTCTGATTTTTTAATTGAGTAATCTGTATACTCCAAATAGTAGCTATGTGTATGATCTCATCAAAATCCACCAATCGATTCGCGACAGTACTTACCTTGAAGGGTTATTGTTGAAATTCATAGCTTGAAATCTAGAGTAATATACATGAAATTGAAGATCTCAGCGTTTTTTAATCTCATTCTTTCAAAGTTTCCTCAAAGTCCTTCAAGACGCAAATATTATGAAATTTCTTTTTTTTTGTATGGTTATAGAGCAAATTGTAATTTTGGGGTACAAAATTGGGTCGAATTTACTGTAGCAGCTTGAAAAATTGCATAATTCGTGATTTGATTCTTGAAATTTTCTTTAAGTAATACAAAGTCAATGATGATACACTGCCAGATCGAAAGGTATAACACAGTTTTTGGATGAGTCATAAGAATCTCATAGCCTTGAACTAGTAGATTGAGATAACTGTCGAATGTAGCTTTTTGAATTGATAAAATGCATTTGTCAATAAATAATTGATCTTTCATTCATGATTCAAACGAAACTGTGTATCACCTAGCTGCATAAATTTTCAGACGGATGTGAAAAATATCACATAAACAGGAAGTGCATAGCTTTTTTGACGAAATCATTCGATGAGCAATCCATTTTACAAGTAAGAAACATTCGAAAATATTGTTGAAATTAGCCAAGGTCTGAGTCTGGCACAAGTCATGCTTTATGCAATTTTTACAAGTTTTTACCGCCCTCCAATTCCACAGTTTGAAAATCAATGGAGGTGGTGAGGATCTTTTGGCAAATGCTAACATAATTAATTTTGGTTGGATTCAATGACGTTTTGAGCAAAGTCCTCGGCAAATTTGAAACATGCTCAGCTTAACGTCTGGAGGAAGTTGTTTATTTTTCTCCTCCAAATATACGAAAAACTGAATGAACATAGTTTGAATTGAAGTTAAACTAATCCCAAAATCATGAACAACTCTTCCAATATTATTTGTATTAGAAAAATGAAATTGCTGCAAGTATGTGAAGTGTTTTGTTGTTTTCTTTTTCATCGCAGCCACGTCAAATCATCAATAACACGTTGAATTCATCTTCATCCATTCATTTCATTCCATCAGATCAGTGTCCATAAACCTTTAAGGCGAGGCCGTAGTCAGTCGCCATATTGAATGTAGCCCTGAATCCGTTCGGAGGATAAGTCGAATTTTACTAGAGCAAAAAACTTGGGATTTTACATGCATCTACAGAAAGCATGTCTGAAGGGGGCTACGAAGCCAAATGTGTCAATTCCCTACGAAAAAGTATCCAGACGAGGTTTGCTCGAGACGTCGTATGTTATGCCGCTCATTAGCAGACGACATTAGTGTACACCTCGTCTGTATACTTTTTCGTAGGAAATTCACATATTTGGATTCGTAGCCCCCTTCAGACATGTTTTCTGTAGGTGGATGTAAAATCCCAAGTCATTTGGTCTAGTAAAATTCGACTTATGCTCCGAACGGATTCAGGGCTACATTCAATATGGCGCCTGACTACGGACTGGCCTTAACAGGTAATTCTGTTATAACGCCACAAATCACGGTCATTGTTTACTTTTGTCCACGTGGGAATGTATGGAAAGTCGATAGACTCGTAAAAAAGTAAGTGATCGATTTTACATGGAAACCGCGGAGATTCGAACCCGGGACCTTCTTCACGGAAGCCAAGTGTCCTAATCACTAGACCTATTTTTCCATTGTCTCGTCGACTTATACGTCCGGAGCCAGAATCCGAAGATGCCCGCGTTGCACTTATTCGAGGCACGGCCCGTAGTGACATACGTCACACTCATCAACAGATCATGATGATAGATTTCGATGTAAATCCGGGCAAGCTAATGAAAATGTTGACTCGCAAGCGAAAGTGAATGAAGAAAGTTGATGAGATTTCTTCCGTGAAAATGTCTTTTGTCAGATACTTGAGGTAGTATTAGCGATACTGGATGAGTCGCCAAGTGCGGAATATACCCGCGTTTGACTCCCGTTTGCCCGCTTGCCACTTCGAACAAACGACAACCTAACCTCAAAACTAAGCCAGAAGAAGCTACATTTCTTTCATGAGATCTCCCTTCATAAGCTTTAAATCACCAATCTGATCGTTGCAATGTGTTTTTTGTGCATTCTCTCTTCTGTGTACCCACTCTCATGAGAATCTGAAGTCAGATATTCCTGTACTCATGATTTTCCATGTATGAGACGCCGTGTTTGACAGCTTTTACAAAAACGCTCAGAACTGTTTTCCCGGACTTTGAAGGCTTCTGAAATTTCAATCGGAAGTACCTTGAGACCCTAATCAACAACCGTGCCAACTTTTATAATTTTGCTGGACTATAGTCTTTATGTAGTTGCAATGATAATATTATAGCTCGGAATTCTTATCCAGTAGTATAACCCAATCGCTCAACAGCCTACGTACACTGAGAAAAAATTCTTGGTCATGATTTGGCATCTAGTACTTCTACCAGAATAAATAACAATAGCCCATATATTTCAAATACTTTGATACTCGATGTAATCACAGTCACATTACGATTATTTTACCAGGAAAGCCATCTAATTTTTCGTACAGAATGATACCGGTGAAAAGATCTATATATTCAAAAGATATTTTGAGGTTATTTAACGGCAATAACAAATCAAAATGCTGTATTATTGACAATTCAGTATTGGTCTGACTGCAATCTTATATTATTAATGGATAACTTCGATATTCGAGATTGGAGGCGTTCCGATCGAGATTTTGCGCGCCACTTACGACTCGTCTCAATGTGTGTTGCTGTGGATTAATGACATTGTATCATTTGCATGTATCTATAGGTAGATCAATACAGTTGAAAGTATCCAATTATGCGATCTACATAGCCGAACTATTATATCTGATGATTATTTCCAATTTATCGAAAGAAAAGTAATGATGAGTTTCGAGCATCAGAACTCATGCACTGTAGCGTTCTGTCCAGTTCTGTCTGCTTCGTTGTCAACATTGAGCAGGTGATCGGTCGCGCCTGCGCATCATATCGGGTTTTATTACACCTGCATGTATTAATCGGATCGCGCGCTATGAATGAGTGATTGGGAAGTAGATTTCTGCTTGACCGACAACAGGAATATCGGATATCCCGTGTGAGAATGGGGTTAATGGTAATCATTTGGAGATTTATTCTCTGATATTTAATTCATCATCCTCCAACGATCGAAAAGATCTCAGGAACGCTTATCTGAATTCTCAAAATGATTCATACAAATTCCGAAGTTGCATCTATACTGTTTTTTTATTGAGGTAGATTAACTAGAATTTTTTTGTGAATGATTCATGTTTCAACATAATCCTTGAATTGCATGTATAAAATTTTGTGATTGAGGTAAATCAACTAAAATACACTTTGTGAATGTTGAATATCCTCATATCATTTTGAAAAAAGTTTTTAATTTGTGATTACAATCCTTCGAGTTCTAATGCGTGAAACAACTCTTCAGATGGTGGATGGCACTGAATTGGACCGAGAAAATTCGGAAATCTTTCATTTGAGAATAATGTATTTTTTCAAATTGTAGGAGTTTCAATAACTTTCTCATACCTGGATGATGATCAATTGAATCTCAGATAATCGATCGAAAATTTTTTATTTGTGGACTAAAAAAAATTTCTACAGAAGCATGCAAGAAATTCTCGCTTCACAAAGGCTGATTGGCTGACCTTTGTGCATGTCCTTGAAAGATGTTTCCTCTTTCTCTTTTATAGCCGACTTAGAGGAGAAGAAGCAAGGGGAGAAAGATATGTCTCCATCCGAAAATAAGTAGAAACCTTTGAAAATCTCAAAATCGAATTGGAAACCCACATATTTCACAAGAAAATTGGAATTTTCATGCACAAGCGTTGCATAAATTCAAATCATTGATTTTGAATTGAGCATAATTCTCCAGTTCTCATATCGATCTTCGTTCCTTGATGGCCACCGTCAATGATATTTTAAAGAAAACAGGATAGTTTTTTGACCCCACACCATATGGGTGGCTGAACCATGCGCGCGCAGCGCGCGCACTCCGTAGATCGAATAGTTTTTTGAGATCATTCGAAAAATCCCTCAGACAGTCATGAATTTTTTAATCAGCAACTCATAAATTTCGATTTCGATGCATGTTAGATAAATGAACATGTAGATAGATGACATTTCAATTCCATATTTTTATACTATATCATATTTGCTCTTCTCTGGTACCATATATATATATTTGCATAATTTTTTTTTTTAAACACAATAGCTTTTGCCGTATGTCTCAGAAATTTGAGCCATCGTAACCATCCGCGCGCAACGCGCGCGTTTTAGAGTTCTAGTACCACTTTACAATGCAGTCCTACTGTTCGAACTGCAATATTCTGTTCTCAGTGTATTGTACACTCTGTATCTCCATCCATATCCATCTAATACTCTACAAGAGGATTCTAGAGGTTGGTTAATATGTGTGAGCAAATTGATGCGGTTGATAAAGAGCGAGCTTTTGTGTTTTACAGCACATAAGGTCTCTTTATAGTCCAGATCACACTCTGATCAACCACCAACGACGGAAACCAATTCAGACTTCAAACTCGGGGTCATCTCTTTTTCGCTTTCTTCCTCCCCATAATATATTGGGAAAAGTCAACCCCTGTATACAAAGAGAATCTTTTGATTGTTCGCGATAAATGTAAATGTCAGAGCCGTCGAGAATAAGAGAGAGCGGAGAGGTTTAAAAGCTGAAAGAAAGAAAAGTCTTAGGGTAGCCTACGTTTTACATAGGTATAGGAATAGTAGTAGTAGTTAGTAGTAGTAGTAGGCCTCTTATCTCTGACGTTTTCGCAATTGGCTAGCCCTCGATATATATTCGGTCTGGTATCCGTTATATACTACGTTCGGCAGGGATATAATATCTATATAAATCTGTGTTGTAAGTGGATGCGAGGGTTGTACTCGAAGTGGAGGCTTCTCACTTATACCATAGATATCCGTAGTGTAGCTAGGCTACTCTCGAGGACTGATGTACATCGACCTTTACTCTCAGACTGTAGGTATGCACCTCTACTCACTACTACGGGGAGAGGATGCAATGCACAGGCCGAATTGAAGCTGTTGGTGAAACGCATGCATAATACATGAGGTTTTCGTGTATATAGTTATTAAGCAAAGGGCCCAGATGAGGCAAAGATCGCATATGTGGGTGCGCGGCTAATTATGCTTGAAAAACAACGCTTTACCACGCTTCGCTGGGGCTGGAGCGACCAAACAATACCTCCTCCACACGGTATATACTGCTGCTTTTGTCGCGGAATGATAACTGGCCCCACTCATAATACACCTCTACATACAATCTGGTAGCCTTATCCGGTCCACAATCCATATACGGATGCTGTTGGTTATGTACATGCATTTCATGCATCAGGGTAGTTCTACTACAGTGTGGCACAAGAGAGACACTGTCAATTATTATTATTTTTTTTTCCTTTTCACGCCAGGAATCCTGTGTTTGTGTGCAGTGCATTTGACGCGTAGAAGAGAGGTGCATCAGGATTTATATAAACGAGGCCCTTGCGTGTCACGTCGAGCTTATCTCTTCGAATTGCATGTATAGTGTTTTATGTGTGAGAGGAATGAGTACGTGCAGTGCAGGGCCAAAATGGGGGTAATTAACTGCCTGATGAGCTCTAAAGCTTGAGCACTTATAACTCTGTATCAGGTATATATAGTACACTAACTTGTGTAGGGGTATATTACACTCGACTAATGGCCATGGATATATATTTTAGTTGCCAAAACGTGACGTGAGATCTGTAGATGTGAAATAAGTGAAGAAGGTGTGGCGTGTGGAACAAGTTTGTGCAGCTACAGAAGCTTGATTGATCATCCGGAAAGAGAGAATTTGTGCACGCGCAAGCGTTTGCCAGTGTGTGGTGTGTGGTGTTGTCTCACGTGGTTGAATGGGCGGTAATGCTGGTGAAAAAGGTAATCTGTGTGCGTGTGTTTGTATAAGGGAAGGGTGAAAGTCGGTGGTGGTGGCTATCGGGAAACGATTTGAGAGTGATTAGAATTCATGGGGTTTCTCACTCTCTATTGCTGCCGACAGGACTGTGATGATGGTGGTTGTGGTTGTGGTGGTGGAGGTTTAGGCTTCATTCAAATTTGAAAAGAAATTGGTGTTTCCTGAGTGACTCCTTTTGCTCAGCCACGTTATTATAGACGAGGATCTCCGCGCGATCGAAACGTGATATTTCCTCCCCATCGATTTACCTTATGCTACTATATTTATATGATTCTCAAAATTTGGGGTACACGTTATGGTTTCTAGGACGTGATTTTTTGGAGATTTATGTAATTGGTTAATGCTGGTACGGTAATTGAATTTTTGTCATTCATTTTAATTCTGTAAGGTGGTACTTAAAGTTATGAAAGTGCTATTTGCTTCTTGATGCCAATGCGTATATCTTATCTGAGAACATCAGGTTTACTCTGAATCATTACCTATCATTTGACTCCACTCTCAAGAAAAGATATTGCCAGGAAGACGAAATATTCCGCTTTCATCAGTGAAATCCGACTTCCGTCGAGGTTTTGAGGTTAGGTTACCACGTTAGCCCTAATGTTGGTCGATCACACTATCAGTGTACATAGTCCGAATCATAACCTTTCATTTCACTCCACTCTCAAGAGAGGACCCTCCCAGGAAGTGACGAAAGTATGAGTATTTCAAAGGGTTAAGTCTAATGGGATTCTTATTCCGAGATACAACTATGGAGATGACATTGTTTATAACACAGGCTTTTGTTAAAAAGACACATACATAGATATACCAACAATGCTAACCTCCATAGCTGTATCTCAGGGACAGGAGGCTCATTGGACCTTTGGAGATATTTTCAATTCTGAACAAACAAGGTGATTTCCAGTGTCTGAGACGAATCCAAGACCCGTATGGTTGAACCTCTCCTTCTCAGGATTTGAAGAAGTTGATGAAGAAGGGACCACTAACAAAAGCGGAAAAATGTAAAAGCAATGGGATAAGGTTCAAGAATGTCAAAAATATCTCCATATGCCGATATTAGATATGTCATTTCGAAAGTCTGAACAAGCTTCATAATGAGCTAAATGGTACATTGAAAAATATTGAAGTACGCCCAAGGTTATTGGCAAAGAGACTTCAGGGAAGAGCGGGGCATGTTGGGCGTACTTACCTTATTTCGACTTTGGGGATCCGTTTAAATCTGCAATTGTTGACTTACAACAAATTATATATTCAAGTATATCGATTTAACAAATAATTATTCTTCATACGTATCAAAATGTATGCATTTATATTGCATTTTGGAGATTTTAATGACCGGTGTGATTGAAAACACAATAATTTATGAATTGAATAATTGTAATTTATACGTAGATTTTGTGCGCCAATTAGGCTGAGATAGTTTTTACGGCCGAAATCTTCAACTAATTATCCCTTTCAAATTTTGTCGGAAATGTTGAATCGGATATGTCGTTTCAATCTTTCAAAATTCTGATTTCCCAAAGATTCTTCCACATGACTCACGGAGGCTGCTTCCTTGGATGATTTTTTTATCAATGCATACTTTGAATTTTTGTTCTGCCAATTCGATTAACGACTCTGACCCCATAGATGAATCTAAACATGAGTATACTAAAATACTAATAGATAAATATTACAAAATCAGACACGATAAAAAGTTGCAATCTCAATAAATTTCAACATCAGATTTGGGGACTATAATTATATCGTCGATAGATATTATTTCCGTCTAGCCAGAACGCAAATTTCTCAACTTTTCATGTGTGTACAGATGACCAGAATCACATTTACTTTTTTATCCATCAATGTCGGATACGTTCTCCGCACATGGTATCTTTTATAGAGGATGATAAGACAAAGTAGAATGCGCCGACATGTGGAAAGATAGAGAGGAGGATAATCTCATTACATTCTCGTCATTTACCCTATTCCAATGTGCTCGTGTCGGAGATGAGATTAATGCAAATATTGTCGCAGAGAGCAGCAGAGAGAGGAGCTTGGAAATCTCTCTCGTACATGCATAGTGCCTACGTAATTGGACATTCGATAATGAGGAATCTCTGCTTTCTGTATTCTGCTGCATAGCTTGAGAAAATCGATTTTCAGTGTTCCGTGAGATTGCCTGTTTGCTGAGTAAAATTGGAACGTTGCTAATAGATCTTTTTTTTCTTCATTTCTTTCTCTTTTGCATGCTGAATATGTAATTCTATTGATTACGAATCGCAATGCGAATACTTGATTATAAATGAGTATGGTAATGATATGTTTCTCGATACTTGATAATGCATGCTTCTGCACGAATGCTTTTTGAGAAAATGTATATAATTTAATGGGAGATCGAATTCCGTGTATTTGTATTATTTAATTTTATTATCTACTAAATAACGTTTTCAAGTGGGTATACGTAATGCTTTTTACATATCACTATATCGACAGGTAATCGTTTTTTTTTTTATTGAGTGCCTTCATGAATTATTTGAAAATTGACACAATATTTGTATTGGTAGTGAACTTTTTATTCTTGATTTTCGAAATTTTTGTACCATTTGGTTGAACAACGTCTCATGGGTGAATAAGGGAATTGATCGTCGACGAGAATCATAATTGGATAATTCAACAATTACAGGGTACCATCAAAATACTATCTCGGTGTCAGGCAAACAGAATAGAATTCCGCTGGTTCAATCTGATGTAGAAATACGATCGGGCTACGTAGTATGACAATGAAATTATCCTCATTGAATATTTAAATGACATGGGAGAATTCGGGATGAGCTTTTCATATTATCACCACCATTGTTCATTTGAATTATATGGTGTCATCCTCTCGACAAGTGATACGATTCTATATGAGTCGGAGATTACCTTTTGATCCAATGGCATTATACAGTTTCTCCCGTATAATTGTCCTCATGGCTTTTATTCCAAATACTCAGCTAATCAAACTTATCACACAGACCAAATGTGAAATTTTAGGTTCATCCTAAATCCTAATTGTGTAGTGTGAGATTGTGTGGGCTAATTTTGTTTTACAAACACTTTTAATGTGTTTCATGAATCAATAATTGAGCTTTTGAAAATCAAGAGATCGGAGCTGCGTTCTGACAGATGAAAATCTATATTTTTCTACTAATAAAAACAATATACTTTCCTGGTTAGATTTATTTGTCCAATTGCTAATGGCAGTTAGGTGGCTAGAAAAAATTATACAATTTTTACCATTGCGAGGTTTCTCAATTCCATAATCACAAATTCTCAAGTACTTACCGCAAGCATATTTTAAAATTCCCTACAATTTTTTCGCACCGCCGTCTCATCATTATTGCAAGCTCACATCATTAACTCAAAGATATCATACCTTTACATGTCTCACCAAGAAACGATCTTGAAACGATGAAGACGACGAAGACTAACAGTACCTATACTGTCAGGAGACACGCCGAGAGTTGCTGATTCGATTGACGCGAGCAGCGGTTCTCTCATCTCGTCGTCTTCGTTGTCTACAGCAGCAGCATCCAGGGATACGACTACAAGTATAATATCAAGAGCACGTGCTGCTTCGTTTCTATACCCCTCTTTTACTTCCAACTCTTGTCGAGTTATATAGAGCTTGCGGCAGCAGCAGCAGCATCAGTAGTGCGGCGTCAAGACCCGAAAGCACCATCACCAAGCTCATAGGCAGGTGCTTTTCCCCGCAAGCTCTACTAGCTATATATCTATATATAGGTAGGTCTTACCGGTACAGACTCACACTGTGTAAAAGCTGGGTGCCTGGGCAAGTTAGCCGGCAGCAGCAGCAGCGGATCGACCGGTGTGCGCCACCAAAGCTCGTGTGCGAGTGTGAGAGGGAGAAGAGGAGCCTCACCTCCCCTCAATGCCGCCAACCCACAGAACTCTAGATAGAGCAGCCTGTTCCTTCGATCGTCTAATGACGCCGGGCCTCGCCCCCCATGAGTAATAACACAAGTGTTAGACCCTCTATAAATTCACGCAAGACCTTTTTTTTTTTACTTTTTGTATGGTTTTGCGCAAGGAATCTGATATTTTATTTAGATTTCGTGGCTAACATTTTTGTATCATATACTCATGTTATGATTACACTGTAAAAAATTTTTCCGACAAACTTGAACCAATAACTGGTTGAAGTTTTTATCCAACGCACTGGTTGAAAGAAAACTTCAATTAGCTGGTTGAATGAAAAATTCAACTTGTTTGGGAATATTCAACAAATGAGGACTATTATAAGCGGTCCGTGCGGCTCCTACATATCAGGTTGCCTAGGTGTGAGGGGTAAAATATGGTGGATGGTCATATGGGTGGATAAGGATGGATGGGGGAGGGTGGACTGATCGATGGATGGATGGATGGATGGATGGATGGATGGATGGATGGATGGATGGATGGATGGATGGATGGATGCATGGATGGATGCATGGATGGATGCATGGATGGATGGATGGATGGATGGATGGATGGATGGATGGATGGATGGATGGACAGATGGATGTATGGATGAAGTGATGGATGGTGGGCGGATAATGGACGGATGCATGATGAATGGATGGTCAATGGATAATTGATGGGTGGATTCATGGTTGGATGGATGATGGTTGGATGGATGGATGAATGGGTGATGGGTCCATTCATCCGTATATTCACCTATCCATCCACCCAACCCCCAAACAACCATCTATCCACCCATCAACTATCTATTGACCATCCATTCATCATGGATGCATCCATCCACCCATCGCGGAATATAATTGCTTGGTTGAAAATTCAACCAGCTGGTTAAAATGTTGGTTGAAAATGCAACCAATTTTTTACAGTGTATATATTGAGAGGTTCGATCTTCTCTAGGAATAATCGAAGATCTTGTAGATGGGATCAAAAGTATGATGAATTAATAGTGTTTGGATATCAAGCGACTTTCAATAAAGAATTTTGTAAGTTTGGATGGTCATCTGGTGAATATGTCGAGTATCTTATAGTTTTTCGAATTTTAGAAGAAAGAAAAACGAACGTTGCTTATACCTGCATCACTTTCTCCCTTGAGGTGATTCCTTGGAAAATTGAATGTTCAGAGAGATCAGTCACTAAATTCATCCAAATAGCTTATTCCATTACAATTTGTTTTCTTTGTTACAAGAGAATGACACTGATGGTCAACGTGGAATGTCTCTTCTAAATTAAAAGTCATTGAAAATGAGGTTTGATCTGCTGAAACCGAATTCGTTCTCAGAATTGTTCCATTGTGTTGGGATTTCACGATGATTTTTATGATGAAGTTTCAAAAAACGTTACTTTAGGCACTTTTTTCCAATTTACAGCACGGAAATCAGATTCTCCTCATTTCTTCTGTTGGCCTCATTAATAGCCTTACTAAATGATCTAGATGGGATTTAACTAATTTTGGTATATGAGATGCATTATTATTTTCTTTGTTTTTTCGACGACGCGCTCGCTCATCAATACGCTGCTCCACCGTTGCATGGATGCATTGGGTTCTGTACGCGATGAGCAACATACTGAAGAGCGAGTGCGTCGTCGAAAAAAGGAAAAATAATAATCATTCATCTTAGAAACTAAAATTGGCACAAAAATGACACTCAGATCATCTTATAAGGCTATTTTTTCTCCTTCTTGTAAACCCAACAGGGAAATTCAGGAAAATCCGGTTTCCGTGCAACAAATTGTAATGATATGCTGCAAATAGTTTTTTTCTAACATTGAAAACAATTATCTCAGAATTGCAACGTAATGGAACAATTTTTATAACGGATTCAGACTCAGCAGCTCAAATTAAAAAAATTAACCTTTAGTTTAGGAGACGCATTCCGAAGTTTGAAATATGTTTACCAGTGTAATATACGGAAAACATGGGAATTTTGAGTAGCAAACCGCGAATTACGGTAATGTTCGTAAAATTATGTATCTATGTACGAACAAGATGATATTTTCTAAAATACAGAGGCCGGCGTACTTATTTTTGCATTTTATTAGGGATTTGGTTTTTTTTTTTGGAGAATGAAAATCGTAGTATTTTAAAACAGATACAGGTACTTCCACAAAATGCTGAACCAGGCCACTTATAGATATCTTAATAAATCTATGAATTCGAAAAAGGAATCCAGATGACTGAAAGCCCCAAGAGTCCTCGTAACGTATGCGCGATATACATCGACGACTTTTGACCCACGATACATCCCAGAATCCCTCGTCTCGCATTATAATATCCACCATTATATTGCCCGATATAAGATGGTCGTCTCATATCACATTATAATACACCATATATATATAGAGAGAGTATGAGAAGCTTTGGAGTATATAGAGCGTATAGCGTACGAAATTCGCATATCAATGAAGAAGCTTCGGGCATCTTGAAGAATTTGACCATATATATAGAGTAAAGGGAAATGGGGTAGTATTATATGAAAGAGCTTTCGTCTCTCTTCCTTGGCCGTGCATATCAAAAGCTTGCGGTCGTCGTTGCTGGTCGGTCGTATCGTTCGGTCGTTCGGTCGTTCGAGAATAGTCTCTCTCTCTCTAGAGAGCTTCAGAAGAACAGATAGGTAGATAGATAGATAGATAGGGGTATATATAGAGAGAATTGAAGCTCCCTATAACTTTGACGATTCGAGCACATCAAACTTTGACCCCCTTGCGGATATTCTCGCGGCTAATATAACTTTTGAAATTTATTACGTACAAATTTTCAAATCTCAACGGCTACAGCGCGCACGTCCGAGCTTTCCGCGATGTTTGATGAATTGTGTGTGTGTGTGTGTGTGTGTGTGTGTGTGTGTGTGTGTGTGTGTGTGTGTGTGTGTGTGTGTGTGTGTGTGTGTGTGTGTGTGTGTGTGTGTGTGTGTGTGCGCGCGCGCGCGCGCGCGCGCTTATTATCGAGCGGTGCTCAGGCTCAAGTTGAATTTTATCGTGGCACAGATTTTGACGTTCACTGATTTTATATTTACAATTTTGTGTACAGTGTACACATACCAGAGGTACGGTTATACTTTTCTTTTTTTTTTTTTATGAGTACCTGTAGGCTTACATGTAACTTTTGAAAATCGATTAATCGCATTACACGGGCAAATGTCGATATAATACTTGAACGCATTTATCGGGAATAGCTTTTCGGGTATTGCGGTATAATTAAAGCCTCGTTATATGTGCTGGATTAAAGCAACCTCGACTCTTGTAATTTAGTGGCTATACTGCTGCGGCTGCTACAGTTGAACAAAATAAAAGAGTTGGATTAAGTAACTCACCCCAACGACCGACGACGAATGCCAATAGAATATATACCCGTAATTTTTCACCAATCGGGATACTACTTGTCTCGTTTATTTTCTCATTTATATGGGTGATTCCGCCGAAAGTGTGATTTTTTGGGACCAAAATTGTCGTAGGGAGTGATTTGGGTCAAAAAATTATTTCAGCCCCAGGCGAGTTTTAGTGGGTCGTTGCAGTTAGTTTTCACTTGTTTTGGCACAAAAAGGAAGTATTGTGACGACATAGGTGATTGCTCTCATTAAGCAATCACCCCGTCGTCGGTTCTGCAAAACCGATCGCCGATGCACACCTGGAGGAATGCATCGCGCGATCACGTTTTGCCGAACTTTGCACTTTGTGTCTGTACACGACGCGCATCGAGCCGAGGATATATAATCCTCGACTCGCGCGCGCCGCGTCAGACCGCTCATCCACTCTTTACATCAAATACACAGCATATTTGTATTCATAGTTCACTCCATTTCAATATATATATCTACATATATATCCGAGTCATTCTTTGTCGCCGACACCCACGTAACAGTGGTGCTAGGTGTGTACGACCTAGAATTTTCTCTCGCGAAAACATCCGTGAGTGGACTCGAGTAAGTGAATTATACGATACAAGAGCTGCAATTCAACATCGCTACGGACGTCGTGGGATACAAGTGAAGAGTGGACCAACCAGCCACCTATCAACATCAGGTGAAGACTAGCAGCCGCACAACATCCAGGCAGTGCATCCCACCCGCCAACATCAGGGCGACGCACCGTAGCATCCAACGAGTATCTACGCAGAGCAAAA